>JAGFNQ010006937.1:0-25179 GCA_024364735.1 Boesenbergia rotunda
ACAACGTGCTAGAATAGATAATCGAATAGACTCCTACACGTGGCATTGTCGTCTTGGCCATATAAGTAAGAAACGCATGACCGAATTACACCGATGTGGAATTTTAGAATCATTTGAACCCGATTCATTTGATACATGCGAATCATGCTTAAAAGGCAAGATGACCAAATTATCCTTTTCCGGAAAAGGTAATCTAGTGGGAGAATTGCTTGGTTTAATACATACTGATGTATGTAGACCAATGTCAACTCTTGCACAAGGAGACTATAGCTACTTCATCACCTTTATCGATGATCACTCACGATTCGGGTACGTGTTCTTGATGAAACACAAATCTAAAGCCTTTGAGAAATTCAAAGAGTTCAGAAATGAAGTAGAGAAACAGCTTGGCAAAAGTATTAAAATACTTCGATCCGATCGGGGTGGTGCATACTTAAGTCAAGAGTTTCAAGATTATCTTAGGGACAATGGGATATTATCCCAATGGACTCCGCCGTATACACCACAACATAATGGTGTATCTGAGAGGCGCAATCGAACCTTGATGGACATGGTTAGGTCGATGATGAATCATGCAACTCTTCCAAAATCCTTTTGGGGCTATGCACTCAAGACAGCTGTTTACTTGCTAAACAGAGTCCCGACCAAGGTAGTCTCTACTACTCCATATGAGACATGGAATAGTAAGAAACCCCACTTAACTCACCTTAAGATATGGGGTTGTCCTGCTTATGTGAAGAGGATTGTATCAGACAAATTGGATGCTAAGTCTGATAAATGTCTATTTATTGGATACCCTAAGGAAACGAAGGGTTACCAATTCTATCATCCCTTGGAACAAAAGGTGTTTGTTTCAAGGCATGCTGTATTTCTGGAAAAGGAATTTCTTTTACAAGAAAACAGTGGGAGTGGGATTGAACTTGATGAAGTTCAAGAAACTCCAATAGACATTACAGAGACACCTAGTCTAGACCCACAACCAATACCTCATAATGATGAGCTATCAGTTGAACCTAAAACTACACCACCTCTTCGTAGATCTGATAGGACACGCAATATTCCAGAGAGATACAGATTTCTCGTAAGTGAATCAAATGACGTGTTACTCATAAGCGATGATGAACCTATCAGTTATGAAGATGTTCTGAAAAGTTCAGAAAGGGATAAATGGCTTGAGGCCATGAAGTCGGAAATGGATTCCATGTACGAAAACCAAGTATGGGACTTGGTTAACCCACCTGAAGGGATTAAGCCCATAGGGTGCAAGTGGGTTTTCAAGAAGAAAACCGACATGGAAGGTAATGTTGTTACCTTTAAGGCTAGATTAGTGGCAAAAGGATATCGTCAGAAGCAAGGAATTGATTATGACGAAACCTATTCGCCAGTAGCTATGCTTAAATCCATTCGGATGCTCCTAGCCATAGCAGCTCATTATGATTATGAGATATGGCAAATGGATGTGAAAACAGCTTTCCTTAACGGAAACCTGCTTGAGGATGTATACATGATACAACCTGAAGGTTTCACATCGGTTGATAAAACCAAAGTGTGCAAGCTTCGACGATCCATATATGGACGGAAGCAAGCATCTAGGAGCTGGAACATCCGTTTTGATGAGACAATCAAAGAGTTTGATTTCTTACAAAATCCTGACGAACCATGTGTGTACAAGAAGGTTAGTGGGAGTACAGTCGTATTCCTAGTATTATATGTCGACGACATCTTACTTATAGGAAACGATATATCAGTCTTGCAGACAGTTAAAATTTGGTTGTCCAAAACTTTCTCCATGAAAGACTTGGGAGAAGCAACCTATATCCTTGGGATTAGAATCTATAGAGATAGATCAAAACGGTTGCTTGGTCTTTCGCAGTCTACATATATAGACATAGTGCTAAAAAGGTTTAGTATGTCGGAATCCAAGAAAGGTTACCTTCTCATCAGGTATGGGATCAACCTTTCAAAGTCTATGTGTCCGCGCACAGAAGACGAGAGGATTTGCATGAATAAGATTCCCTATGCATCCGCGATAGGATCTATCATGTATGTTATGTTATGTACTAGGCCCGATGTATCGTATGCTTTGAGCGTCACAAGCAGATACCAGTCGGATCCAGGAATGGATCATTGGGCGGCTGTTAAGACAATCCTTAAGTACTTAAGAAGAACTAAGGATGTGTTCCTAATATATGGAGAAGGAGATATGGTAATACGTGGGTATACAGATGCCAGTTTCCAGACAGATAAGGATGATTCCAAATCACAGTCTGGATACGTATTTACTTTGAATGGAGGCGCAGTAAGTTGGTAAAGTTCCAAACAAGACACCGTAGAGAATTCTACCACAGAAGCGGAGTATATCGCAGCTTCGGAAGCAGCAAAAGAAGCAGTCTGGATCAAGAAGTTCGTCTCCGAACTTGGTGTGGTTCCAACCATTGATGAAGCAGTGCCGGTTTACTGCGACAACAATGGAGCTATTGCACAAGCAAAGGAACCAAGGTCTCATCAGCGATCCAAACACGTGCTTCGCCGCTATCATCTGATCAGAAAAATTATAAGTAGGAATGACATACAAATTGAGAAAATCCCCACTGAAAGGAATTTAGCAGATCCTTTAACTATGGCCTTACCTCAGAGTAAGTTTGAGGGTCATGTTAGAGCCTGTGGTATTGGATATCGTAGCGATTGACATTAGGCCAAGTGGGAGTTTGTTAGTGATATGAGAGAAGTGTCCTAAGGCAATCGCCTTATGATTGTAAAACATTTATTTTAATAAATGATAATTCACTATTTGAGTATACATGCTTGTGTATTTGATTGGGATCTTAAACTCATCTACTGAATGTCCACAATACAACTCACAACATAAGAGAATTTGTGATGGGATCACAACTAGTGATTATCTCTAAATGTGCAAATGTGAAGTATTGAAAATATCCCTAGTCGATGAATTGATAAATACGGACACTATTAATTCTGTTGAGACTAGCATGGGTTATTCTCTGATCAGCTGATTCTCACTGGCTGGTGACATTGGGATGTCCGGAGATAAACATGGATGTTAGTTAAGGGAACTAGTTCATTGGAGTGACTAGCTGGTATCAGAGTGCGATGTTCCTTTGACTTGCGGTGTTCAAGTCATCTTGGTCATGGAGACTTATACTTTAACATCTTAAGCAAGCATCTCCAAGGAGGTGTGGACCCAGGATGATTGGGTATAAGCCGAAGTGCCCGAAGATGTTTGAACAACCTACAAAGGATTCACCACTCCTTACGAGGAGATGTATACCCAGGCCTATCGTCGGATTGTTACTCAAAACCTCTGGCCAGAGTATATCATGTTAAGAGTGCAAGTCTCTTAAATACATGAGAGTAATTAGAAATCCAAAGGACGAGAAAGACACTACTTGGGCTAGGTGTGACGTAGTCAGTCTAGTGGGGACTGACACAAACAGACCATGTCCTGAACCAAGTGGGTATAAGGTGGTGAAGGGAATGAGACACGATTCATTAGAGCTGCTGAAGGGTTTTAGAATTTCTTCTGAGGTCAACCATTGATCTTTCGATTAATTGGTGATCATGATGTACTACTAGGTGCCACTCATGATCGTTCTATAATTGATTAATTATAGACGGCCAACATAAATCGAAAGCCTATTTAGTCACACGCACTACGAGTAATCCGAGGGATTTAAAACGAGTTGAAAATTAGATTTTCCGATCAAGAGGAATAAGTCGAATCTGAGTTAATCAGAGGCGCAATGGAAGCTAAAAATGGCTAAGTCTTTTGAAGGCTTTTTGGGCGAATTAAATGAGTTTAATTCGCATTGGTTCGGCTCGGTTTGGGCCGGCCAAAGAGGGTGCCAACCCTCCTTGGTTGGCCGGCCACCTAAAGGGAGAAAAACCAATTAATTTTGGTTTAATTAATAAAGATAAATCTAGCGTGATTTATTTTATAAATTATGGATAAATAAATTTGTATAAAGAAATTTATATAAATAAATTTATAGAAATTTATTCTTTTTATGGAAGTTAAAATAATCCATGAATTGGTTTATTTTAAATTTATAAAATCAATTATGAATTGATTTTACCATAATAAGAAAGTTTATAAATTTCTTATAAAATTTATTCCATAATTTAAAAGGAGAAGAAGAATTTGTTTTATTATAAATTAGTTATAATAAGACTAGGCTTAACGGAATAAGTCATAAGAAATTTTATAAGATAAAATTTTTATGATAACTAATTCCGTTAAATCCGTTAAGAGGAGACTTAGCAAGGGAGATGCAACTATATAAGGAACCAAAGGGAAGCCTTTATTCCTAATCAATTGAATTGAGAATTCATATAGAGCTCCCTCTCTCTCTCTCTTATCTTCTCCTTCCCTTCTCCCCACCTAGGGTCGGCACCCACATTGAAGCTTCTAGGGCCGGCGCCCCTTGAAGCTCCTTCCTCCATCTAGGGCCGGCGCAAATCCCTCCTCCCCTCTTGGTTGCCGTGAGCTATCAAGAAGAAGGAGAAGCCAACCAAGAAGAAGAAGAAGCGGATCTCATCTCCTTCCCTCTCGGAATTCGATTCCGTTTCTTGGTGGTTAGTTTCGATACATTTCTTTTGTTCTTCTTTGTTGTGCCTATAGAGAATCTAGTAGTTCTCGTCGGCACAAAACTCATGACTTTGCGAAGTCATCCTGAAGAGAACTCGGCGTGGACGCGAATAGAGGCGAAGCTTCCAAGGGACGCTACGGTTGGATCTCGTCCCTTACTTCGAGTTACGCGAGGTACTTGATAAATTAGTTTACTTTTCCGCAAAGTTTTAATTTATGATTATGTCAACATACCATAAGGTTGCATGCTAGATACGAGGTTAAAATAATTTAGAAAATTATTTTATGCTAATTCTTCCGCTGCACGTAAAAATTTAAAATTTTACGAACCCGTATCCTTGTCGACATGCACCCGGTCCCAACATGTCCATCAACCCAAACGAGAAACAAAACTCCGATTCTAACCATATTAATGGAAGGTGTTGGCCTTAATATTTTGTAAGGGGTTTTGGGTCTCATCCTTTCTTTTCTAAGCACATTCATGACATAGAATTATGTCATGGCTAACGATTTCCTTAATAAAGTACGTATGTGACTTAATTTATCTAGTCTCATTATTTGAATTAGGAACCGGATTTCCTAATTCTAATTTCATACTTTATTTAAGGAATTGTTTTGGGAAACAATTTCCTAAATTGTCATAATCAATTTCGGAAATAATATGTTTTAAGACTTTGATTTCTCTAAGTCAAATCTTATTAAATTAAGAGACAAATCCCTTAATTCAACCACATATTATTTTCATGAAAATCTCATTTAAGAAACTCTATAGGAAACTATTTTCATAATTAATTTTGGAGACAACAATATGTAAGAGCATCACCTCTTAAACATATTTTATTCTTGGATTTAATTAATTATAACAAATCGTTTTCTAAGGGTGGCTCCCCGAGGCTCAGATACCCAAAGAAAAGTAATTTGTTGTAAATCCAATTGGACGGCTCCCCGAGGCTCAATCCAAATCAAACATGACAATTTTAATTAAAATTAAAAAATTAAATTACAACAATTAACTTTAAATTGGACGGCTCCCCGAGGCTCAATCCAAAATAAAGAATTTTGTTGTCAATTTAAAACCCAATTCAAATTTAATTGTCAATTAACTGTCCATGAATTTGTCTAGACTTTCTTAAAAGAAAGTGCCCAAAATTGCGAGATTTCATAAATAGGTTTTCAGGATAATTGTAAGTTTCTGGTACAAAGAAAACTTACATATTTCCAAAATTAGAAAATTTCTAAAATTAGAAAAATTTCCAAAATTGGAAAGTTTCCAAAGATGGGAAGTTTTCACAATTATTATAAAATTTCAGAAACTAGAAAATTTCAAAAGTTTGAGAAATTTCATGAGGATTTCCAAACTTAGAAATTCCTAAATCTAAAATTTATTATAATTTGAAAGTTTCCATAATTGAAATTTTTTTCCAAAATTGAGATCATGACAAAGTTTTCCACAAAATAATTATTCGATTATGTCGAACACTAACCGGCTCTGATACCACTGTTGGGACCGGGTGCATGTCGACAAGGATACGGGTTCGTAAAATTTTAAATTTTTACTTGCAGCGGAAGAATTAACATAAAATAATTTCCTAAATTATTTTAACCACGTATCTTGCATGCAACCTTATGATGTGTTGACATAATCATAAATTAAAACTTTGCGGAAAAAGTAAACTAATTTACTAAGTACCTCTCGTAACTCGAAGTAAGGGACGAGATCCAACCGTAGCGTCCCTTGGAAGCTCCGCCTCTATTCGCGTCCATGCCGAGTTCTCTTCGGGATGACTTCGCAAAGTCACGAGTTTTGTGCCGACGAGAACTACTAGATTCTCGAAAGGCACAACTAGAAGAATAAGAGAAAAGATAGGAAACTAACTACCAAAGTAACGGAATCAATATTCCGAGAAGGAAGGAGATGAGATCCGCTTCTTCTTCTACTTGGTTGGCTTCTCCTTCTTCTTGATAGCTCACGGCAACCAACTTGGAGGGGTGAGGGTGCGCCAGCCCTAGTTTGGACAAGGGGAGCTGGCCCTAATCCTTAAGGAGGGCGCCGACCCTAAGGGAAGAAGAAGAGAGAATAAGAGAGAGAGAGGAGAGGTTAGCTCTATTTCGATTAGGAAATCAAGGCTTGCCCTTGGTTCCTTATATAGTGGCCTCTTCCTTGCCAAGTCTCTCTTTTAACGGAATTAGTTATCATAAGAATTTTATCTTATAAAATTTCTTATGACTTATTCCGTTATGCCTAGTTTTATTATAACTAATTTATAATAAACCAAATTCTTCTTCTCTTTAAATTTTGGAATAAATTTTATAAGAAATTTATAAATTTTCTTATTATGGAAAAATCAATTCATAATTGATTTTATAAAATTAAAATAAACCAATTCATGGATTATTTTAACTTCCATAAAAAGAATAAATTTCTATAAATTTATTTATATAAATTTCTTTATACAAATTTATTTATCCATAATTTATAAAATAAATCGCGCTATATTTATTTTATTAATTAAACCAAAATTAATTGGTTTTCTCCCCAATAGGTGGCCGGCCAAACCAAAGAGGTTTGGCACCCTCTTTGGCCGGCCAACACAAAGCAATCCACCGCGAATTAAACTCATTTAATTTGCCCAAAAAGCCTTCAAAAGACTTAGCCATTTTTAGCTTCCATTGCGCCTCTGATTAACTCAGATTCGACTTATTTCTCTTGATCGGAAAATCTAATTTTCAACTCGTTTTAAATCCTTCGGATTACTCGTAGTGCGTGTGACTAAATAAGCTTTCGATTTATGTTGGCCGTCTATAATCAACCAATTATAGAACGATCATGAGTGGCACCTAGTAGTACATCATGATCCCCAATTAATCGAAAGATCAACGGTTTGACCTCAGAAGAAATTATTCTGAAACCCTTCAGCAGCTCTAATGAATCGTGCCCCATTCCCTTCACCATCTTATACCCACTTGGTTCATGACACGGTCTATTTGTGTCAGTCCCCACTAGGCTGATTACGTCACACCTAGCCTAAGTAGTGTCTTTCTCGTCCTTTGGATTTCTAATTACTCTCATGTATTTTAGAGACTCGCACTCCAAACATGATATACTCTGGCCAGAGGTTTTGAGTAATAATCCGACGATAGGCCCGGGTATACATCTCCTCGCAAGGAGTGGTGAATCCTTTGTAGGCTGTTCAAACATCTTCGGGCACTTCGGCTTATACCCAATCATCCTGGGTCCACACCTCCTTGGAGATGCTTGCTTATGATGTTAAAGTATAAGTCTCCATGACCAAGATGACTTGAACACCGCAAGTCAAAGGAACATCGCACTTAAGCCGCAGTAAGAACTTCATTGACATATCTATATAGATAACCATATGAAGTCTTACAGCTAGTCACTCCAATGAACTAGTTCCCTTAACTAGCATCCATGTTTATCTCCGGACATCCCAATGTCACCAGCCAGTGAGAATCAGCTGATTAGAGAATAACTCATGCTAGTCTCAACAGAATTGATAGTGTCCGTATTTATCAATTCATCGACTAGGAATATTTTCAATACTTCACATTTGCACATTTAGAGATAATCACTAGTTGTGATCCCATCACAAATTCTCTTATGCTGTGAGTTGTATTGCGGACATTCAGTAGATGAGTTTAAGATCCCAATCAAATACAAACATGTATACTCAAATAGTGAATTATCATTTATTAAAATAAATATTTACAATCATAAGGCGATTGCCTTAGGACACTTCTCTCATATCACTAACAAAACATTCATTTCGAACAAGCTAGACAAGCCCGATGAATTGAATGAACCACCTAGTGGTTATGGGATTTCATAAGAAGATTGGATGGCTTTTGTCCTTACGCGCATATCCGTCGACTTCATTGTAAGTTTATTTTTTTGTTCTTTCAGAAATAAGTAGACAATAAGGTAATTAATGATTTAGTAAATTTGACTATATCGAATGTTTCACTTGACTAGAATCTAAGTGTTGTCCAGAAGGAGAAACGAAAGAAGAACATTTACCCTCATCGCCTATCTCGTAAAGGATATGCACGATTTGCAGAAGAAATAGTAAGTATTATTCACTGTTCGATAATGTTGATGCATTTGCATGTTTATAGTCTAGTTCAACCATAGATGAGAGGAAGTCCTACGTAACTGAAACCAGTCTTGAGGTTGTAAAGAATTGAGAGCTTTAGTAGTCCTAACAATAAGTATTTTGCAATCAATAAGACGATATTATGATTGTGACTTTTTTTAGGACAATCGGTGGTTTCTTCCAAATTGAAAAGCAATCATTAAACTGTTCTAGCAATGAAAGTAGATGTACTAAACCTATTTTGTGATTGAAAGCTCTTTTCGTGTGACTCTTTCTGTACATGATCTATTGCCTGTATGTTCAATAGAAAAAAATATTCCTTTCATGGTTTGTGTTATTTCTTACTCTTCAACAGTTTTGATAACCATTCTATTTTGCCATAAATCTTTCTTTTGTTCTTATTCTTAGGCAAATGACTTATGTGAAGATGAAGAAATCAATCGTGCTATTATCTGGAAGAAAGGAAGGGTTAACAAAGAAGGAAAATTCGATGGTGAAGAGTTGAATCAAACAGTCGACAAGATTGTGAGATATTATACATAAAACTCAATTATTGTATTTCAATTAAATGCTTCAAAGTATATTATTGTTTTCATTTGGATGACAGGATGAATACATTCAACAAAAGCGTGAGGGTAAACTAGAAATAGTAGGCCCAACATCAGATATTCTTACCAAAGCACTGAATACAGAAGAACATGGGGGACGTGTGAGGGTTGTTGGAGGGCATATAACTCTAACATTATTCTTTAATGTTGATAAAAGATGGAAGACCAACAAAGTTGCTAGAGAGCTGATGAGTATGCAACATAGAGAGTTGATGGAGGCGAAACAATTAATTCAAGACCAAGATGCACGCATTAAACATCTGGAATCAATTGTCTTAAAACAAGGTGCATTGGGCAGTGAAATTGATGACAATGGAAGTTGCTCGGTCAAGTGCCCTCCTAAAATTGACAATGAAAAGAAAACCGGCAAGACTTCCCCTCTTTATCAAGAGGTTGCCCCTAAAGTGGTCTCCACTATGTGTAAAGATGCCGAACCTGTTTCTGATGAGGTCAAACCTGTTTGTCAAGAGGTCGAACCAATTTGTGAAGAGGTCGGTGATGTTGAACTGCAGATTGTGGAAAAAGTAGTTGCTCTACAGGTATATAAGTCATTGTGGTTATAAATATTACTGAAATATAGAGTTAGTACTATCCAATGACGTGACTATTTTTTGTTTAGGGTAAACCTGTTATTTTGACATTGGATTCGAGCAATGAAATTGCTGCACATGGAACTGTTGTTGAGCTTGAAGGAGGTAATCAATTAATCCATGGCCTTCCAATGCCTAAGGATTGTATGCGAGTGTCCATTGATGTGGCAATGCAAAAATCAGCACGTTTGCCCTTTCCGATTCCTGATGAATGTGAAACTGTTGGTGATGCTATTGGAACACATGTAGCTTGGCCAATCCACTTGATAAAGCTACAACCCGAGGTACATCTAAGCTAATATTTCAATGTAAATATTCATTAAATTATTTAGTATTGCGACATCTAACAAGCTTATAATTACAATCTTTAGAAGCGTCAAATGAAGAAACCTACCCGTGCAGAGAAAAACCAGAAAGTTTCATCACGTGTGCCAAAATCGTTGCACATGTTATATTGTTATGCTAAGCATGCTATTGATAATGGAAAGAACTTGTCAATTGTTTTAGATCATGAGATATTTCAAGATGATTATGAACTGAATTTGCATATTGAGGACATCATTGCATTGTATCACTTGGAGCCAATTTCTGAAAATTGTGTGGTTATTTACATATTGTAAGTTGTTGATTTACCTTCAACTTTCTTTGTTCTTTTATTAATTTACTATAGAAGCACTTACTGATTTTCTTGTAATTCATATGGTAGGCATCTTTATAAAAACTTGGTGAAAGAAAACAAGATTGAGAAATTCAGGTTTGTAAATCCGCATAGCATCCCATGCTTTAAAAAAATCACAGTGGACAAATTAGTTAAAACTGAGCGGTTGAACCAAAGGGCAAGTATTTTAGCTGAAAGGCTAGGTGGTGCATCACTTAATCAGTTGGTTTTGGTGCCAAGTTGTAACAGGTAATGGACTTCCTGAATAAATTTTTTCAATTGCCATTTTTATTTGAATTGAATGCACTAATTTTGTGTACTTCTATGTAGTTTCAATTGGACTCTCACTCTCATTAATCCTCATAAGGAGATTGTTTACTTATTGGATTCCCAAGGTCCTCGCATTCGTGATACCAATTGGAAATATGTTGTGGAAATGTGAGTTTATATATGTTTTGTGTTAGTATGCATCTAAAATAGTCTTAAAACAATAGTTTATCAACTACTGTACCTAATGTATAATTGAAGGGCAATAAAATTGTTTAATTGGTTCCAAGGAAGAAAAGGAAGAAAACAAGTACAGTGGGAAGTGATTAAGGTATTTGTACTTCTATTTAAATCAAATTTTTTTATTGTGTATACTATTGGTATTTTAAGCATTAAAAATATGAATTATCTTTGCCTTAGGTTCCTAGGCAACCGGATGCCAAACAATGTGGATATTATGTGATGAGATTTATGAAGCAAATTACTGAAGAAGTTACATCAATCGAGGGGGATGTATTCCGAACGATAGTAATAATTTCTTTATTATCTCAAATATTTAAAGTTATCTAGTTATAAATTTTTTCAAGTTGTTATGTTTTATTCTGTACAATCATATAATGTGTTTTTGTTCATAGTTTGCAAAAGCAGAGTACTCCCAAGATGAAATTGATGAAGTGCGCTCCACGATAGCTGATTGTATACAGGATTATATTTGATAATAGGTATGTAAATGTTATTTACTAAGGTTTAAACTTTTCCTGGTAAATGTTAGTTACTAAGCTTTCGGGTGATATTCCCCTGAATCAAACAATATACATCAACAATATTTTTTTTAGAGATGTTGTAACCTTAAATTATTTTTTATACGTTGGAGAATAATTAGTTTAGTGGACATGAAAGTTACTTAGATGTTCAAGTAGATTTGTTGAACAATAGAGTCGTACTAGTTTGGCCAAATTCCTTTTAATGTTGTGGGCTAAAACCTGCAGAAACTTGATATTTAGTTTCTTTCTTGCATCTCTACTTGAATTTGCAGCCTAGCCTTTCAAGTGTTCTCATTTAAGGAGGATAAACTAATCACCACTATAGATCACTGAACTCATCACTAGGAATTAAACTTTTCAACAAGCTGCATTTACTACTAGATACGATTCAACTCAAATATCATATTACTCGAAATAGTAGTGGACAGACTGAATTTGGCATGACTAATTGTATGATCGTATGAAATTAACATAAATATAAACACATTCATCCAATAGAAATTCCTTCAATACATTTTTTTTTCTCAATATATTTTGGAGCTTCAGCAGTTTTGCCTAACATCCCTGATTGGATGCAATTCTTCAATATATTGTTTTATTTGCCTAAACAGACACAGTTTGTGATTCAGAATATGATTCTGAATCACAAACAATCAATCAAGAACATGTGTCAGATATTTAATATGGTCGTCTAAGTATTTTCCTTGAAAAGTGGTTGCAAGGCTGTAAATATCTAGATAAGCCAAGCTAGCAGTTTCCTTATAATTGCAAGTGCTGATACATGCATATCTTTTTTGTTTGTTTGTTTGTTAGTTTGTTATTTTTGTTGTTTGTTGATACATATCTTCATGGATCATTTTTTATTGGACATATGCATTTAATAGAATAACTAATTAGAGTGTTTGTTCTCTTTTTTCCAGCTGCAGGGACTTGTTCGTGATCATGTTCGAAGACCATTAATCTAACCTTCCAAGCTATAATTTTTGTGATTTGAACTTCATTGTAAGTTTAGTTGGGTCAGAATTATATATAATTTGAACTCTTGTAATTTGGGCCAGAAGATACTTTAGTGGTTTCGTCTGTAGAAAGGTTTTTGGACAGAAGATACTTTTGTGGTTTCGTCTGTAGAAAGGTTGTGGTGGATCTTTATTGTAAATATATTGATGATGTTTGATATATATAGTTTTTGTTTCGAGGTTAAATTATTGCCTTTTAATTGAAAATATAATGGAAATATTTTTGTTGTCAAATTGGTATGAAACTGTTGTGGAACAGTACAAACGCACAACAGGTTTTTTTAAAGCTAAACTGTTGTTGTAGATAAACGACAACAGTGCTATATAGGTAAAACTGTTATCGAATATAATAAAAGACTACGGTGAATATGGTATATGACAATAGTGATCAATTGTTGTCGTTGATATACGACAACACAGTGATAAAATTGTTGTCGAATATATTAAAAGACAACGGTGAATATGGCATACGACAATAGTTAAACACCGTTGTTAAAGTTTTTCTAAACGACAACGGTGAATATTATAAACGACAACGGTTTATCACTGTTGTCATTGATAAACGACAACACAGTCATAAACTGTTGTCGAATATAATAAAAGACAACGGTGAATTCGGTATACGACAACAGTTAAACACCGTTGTTAAAACTCATCTAAACGACAACAGTGAAAACCCTAAACGACAACAGTGATAAACTGTTGTTATTGATATACGACAACGGTTATAAAACTGTTGTCGAATATAATAAAAGACAACAGTGAAAAACTGTTGTCAAAATGTTGTCAAACTGTTGTCGTAGACCAAACGACAATAGTGATTCACTGTTGTCGTAGACCCCCCCTTTAACAACATGGCCTTTAACAACAGTGGTATTTGACATACGACAACAGTGATTCACTGTTGTTGAATGCATTTTTTCTAGTAGTGTCCTCTTAAGTTGGTTGTGTCCAGTGTACCTTTAAACTCAAGACACCCCAAGTATAGCTTGTGTTAGTCATATTCAATATTAATCTAGATATCTATGTCCTTTCTAGATATCTATCCGATCAAGGACTATTTTCATATCAAATAATCTGTGAGACTTTATCATTAATCATATACGTACAGAAAAGTAAATAGTTAACGATAAATACATGCCCTTATTAAAATAATTATCCATAAATATATAAAAGTGTCTTGGCATATAAGTGTACACACCAACAATCTCTCACTTACACTATTGCCAAACACTATGGACTCTCAGTCCTAGGCTCATTGTTGGTGCCGGAAGCACCAGATCGAACCTTATTTTGATAAGTGGCAAAGGGTTCAAGTTAAGTTGGTATTGTGTACTAATGAATTTATGGAGTTTGCAGGAAAGTCTTAGGTAAGCTAGACAAGAAGTTTTGACCTACAGGGTTGAGCACGAAGTCCTAGTCGGGGATCGAGCAATGAAGACTTGGTGAGTGAAGTCGAGCATGAAGACTTGGTCTGGGGGACAGAGCAGAATACTTTACCGAGCGGGGATCGCGGACAAGAGTCAAGACGGGTCGAGGTCGAACGTCGTCGAGTTCCGGGTTCTCGAAGGTCGAGCAAAAGTCCAATCGGAGGTTCCGGGTGTCAACAGGTAAACTCTCCTGAGAGGACTAGGTGAGGACGTGTTCCCCGGTGAGGAAACAGTAGACGTCGGTCCGACCTAGGGTTTCGGGTGAAACCTGAAAGTTAGGACTAAGACAACACTGACTATGTTAAACTTGAGTTACTAACTCAAGGTCAAACAATCTAATTCAAGTATCAGAGTAGGTGGCTCTGATCGGACTCACCGCCGACCTAGGGTTTTAGGTCAATACTTTGGGTAAATTTACTTTTGAGTTACTAATTGTTAAACTCGAATCTAACTCAAGATCAAACAATCTATAAAATTAAATTAAGAAAAATAAATCAAGCATTTCACAACACCCATAAGGCAACCATACTTGTCTGTACTACGACACTTAGAATGGGTGAGATGATAATGACTAATCAATTAATAAATATTTTTAAAAATCCTTAGAATATTTTCTTAAAAATCTATTTTAAAAATAATGACTAAATACAATAATGTTTTAATGAATTTCATGCATGATTGTGTGTACTTTTAAATAGATTTCAAAAATTATATATCTTTTTGAAATTTTTTTTATCTACACTTAGACACATACCTTCTAGGTCAATAGTAAAGTCTCTTAAGACACTTAGGTAGAGGTCCTTGTAGTTAACAAGGGTAGCTAGAAGGTGTCAGGTTCGGGGGAGTCAGTGTTTATCGTGTTCTCAAGCGTTTCTGTTGGAAATTTTATTTTTGAAAAACTATACTTTCAAAAAAAATTATTATCTCTTTTAAAATGTTTTTTGCTAGAAATATTATTTTTACAAAAATACTACTTTAAAATTTTATGTCTTTCAAAATATTTTTCGAAAAATACTTCTCCAAAATTGTTATATTTTTCTCTAAAAATGTTGTAATTGCTCTTATGATTTAGATAAACTCTAAAGACATATAGAAAATTTTCCTTATGATATGCAAGGATTCTTAGGACTATGTCAGACTTAGGGGGAGTCTCAATTAGAAGAACAATTCGTCTTTTGATTACTTTGACCTTTATATATATATATATATATATATATATATATATATATATATATATAATGTAATCCTATTCGTTTGAATCGAACCCTAAGACTCAGAGGAAGTTCAACTTGTGGTCAACAAGCATCCTAGGACTGTGTCAGGTTTAGGGGAGGCTCAAATTAAAAGAACCATTAGAAGTTTTCAAAAATACTATACTTTCAAAAAATACTATCTTTTCAAAAACACTATATTTGTGAAAATACAATATTCTCATTTTATTTTAAAAAAACTTTTCGAACAACTTTGAAAATCTTTAGAAAATTGCTTGAGTTTGGCGAAATCTTCAAGACACATAGGAAAGTTTTCCTTGTAGTTAACAAGGTTTCCTAGGATTGTGTCAGATTGGTGAGGAATCCAAATTAAGAAATTTATTTTTCAAAAATTAAATACTTAAATTAGAAATATTTTATCTTGATTGGAAAATCTCTAAGACACATAGGAAATTCTCTTGTAGTCAACAAGATTCTTAGGATTGTGTCAGATTTAGAAAAATTTGAATCAATAAAGTACTTATTTTGTCAAATATTACTCAAGTACTTAGCGTTCCCTAAAATATTTTTTTTAAAAAGGAGCACTTGGTTTATATAATAAAATAAAAAGGGGGATTTTTGAAAAGTATGTTTTCTTTAAAAAATCTTAAATATTTTCAAAAATTATATTGTTGGTGCAATTTTAAATCTTTATTATTGCCTTCTGTTTCTTTTTGATGTGTGTTAAAGGGGGGAGAGAGTACTTAAGTTAGATTTTCTTCGATTTTCCCGAAAGTATTGACCTAAAACTCTTAGACCAAAACTTAACTAAAGATTATTGTCAAACATTAAATAGAGAGATATTGTTGGTGCAAAGAGCATAGTTCTGAACAACCAACCTCTAGTATTTCGATGCTTGACAATATACCAAGGTCTGGTCAAAGTGATCAAGGGTTAAGCCAAATAGGACCTGATGTTTGGTAGGATAAATCCAAAGCTTGATTAGGTTGACCAAAGGGTTAGCTCAGCAAGACCTGATGTTTGACAGGGTAATCAAACCTAGATCTGATATGTTTGACAATATACCAAGGTTTGATCAGTTAGAACAAGGATTAGTTAAACATGATCTGATGTTTGGCAGAGAACCCAAGGTTGGTCAGTTTGACCAAGAGATAAGCCAAACAGGACTTGATGTTTGGTAGAGTAATAAAACATATTTGGATATTTGGACTAAGCCAAACAAGACTTGATGTTTGGCAGTAAGAAGTCTAGTTAGGATACAGATGACTAGCAAAGACGTCCTTATCGAGGCACGAAGTCCTGGCCGAGGGTTGGCCAATGAAGTCCTGGTCGGGGATCGGGCAACGAAGACTTGGCAAGTAAAGCTGAGTACGAAGACTTGGTCCGAGGGACCGAGCAGAAGACTTTGCCGAGTGGGGATCATGGACAGGAGTCGAGACGGGTTGAGGTCGAATGTCGTCGAATTTCGGATTCTCGGAGGCCGAGCAAAAGTATTGGTTGGGGATCGTGTAACACCCCAAAATTTTCCCATATGAAATATTATGAATTCATGAAACATTATTATTATTATGAAATGTCATGATGGGCTTGGCTTAATGGGCTTGGATGTGGATTAGTGCAAATGTGATAAAAAGGAAATGTAGAAAGGAGGAAGCAATGATTGAACCTTGAACCTCCTAGTTGCACTAATCATGTCATAACCAACGAACCAAGCAATGTATCATGTTGAGAGAATAAGAAACATGCTTGTTAAAGCTAGGGAAGTGAAGAGACATGTCTCTTCATGAGAAAAGTATAAATAAGAGATGAAGAGGTTGGAATAACTTCCTCTCTTCTTCTTCCTCACTCTCCCCACTCCAAAACCGAAACCTAAGCCTCCCTTCTCCTTTTCAATTTTCGAAAAAACACAACCCTAGGGTTCTAACCCTAGGGAATTGGAAGGAAGAAGAATCATTCAAGGATTTTGCCCTCTACTAGGGCCAAGAGTGCTAGAGAAGTCTAACAAGGGAAATTCTCACCTCTCCTTCAACCAAGGGTACCCTAAGGAATAAGAGAAGGAGAAATTCAAGCGAAAGGATGTAAGTATCCCCTCGCCTGCAGTGTAATGGTTATTGTATGAGTTCTTCTCCTTGTAGTTTTCGAAAATGGGGATTGTACCCCTTTAGTGAGTTTCGGCCACCCCCTTAGAGGAGGCCTTGGTTACTTCTTGTTACATGAGTAGACCCTTGGAACTTAGGGTATATGTATATGTTGTTTCCTTCATGATGTTATGAACAAAATTTTAGGGTTTTGCCCTTGTGTAAGTTTCGGTCAACACCCAAAGAGGAGGCCTTGGTTACTTCTTGATGCATGAGGAGAACCCTTGGGACTTAGGGTATACCTATATGTTGATTCCTTCAAGTTGTGATAACAAAAATTAGGGTTTCTCCTACCCTACAAGTTTCGGCCAACCCTAGAGGGATTAGGGTTTAGGGTTGCATAATTATCCTATGATGTAATCTATGTTTAATAAGTGGCATGATATGTATGTGAGATGTTTGTGTAAATGCTTGTATGAATGTTGATTCAAAATCCCTAATTCCCCCCTACCCTACACCATTCGGCCAACACCCTAAAGTTAGGGTTTGTGAAGGTTAAAATACCCTATAGGATATGCTTATGTTTGGGATGATGATATGTATATGCAAGTGATGTTTAAATGGAATGTTTGATTGGAAAACTTAGTTTCCCCCTAGCATGATTTTCGGCCAAGGCATGATCATTTAGGTTTGTGAAAGTTGATTACCCCATGATGTATGCTATGCTTAGTATGATACATGATGTATATATATATGATGTTGTATGGGATGTTTGATGTCAAAAACCTAAGCTACCTCTACCCTTGACTTTCGACCAAAACCTTAGGTTTAGGGTTAAGAAGAACTCGGTTAACTCATGAAGCATGCTACCACTTCCTATGACATGAATATGATTTATGTGACCAATCTTGTCATATAGAAGTATGTGTAAGTGGTTGAAATATGATGTATGTATGAGCATGTTTATATAGCCCATGGGGCACCCTTTATGAATTGCATATGATGTGTATGATAAAATGCTTGAAAGGATACTCCACTAAGTATGGGATCAAGAGAACCCCTTATGTTGTGTGGTGTGTCCCTACGGGATCATGAGCACCCTTGAAGAGTGGTGTGTCCCTTAAGAGTGGATTTGGAGTACTCCTTAGCATATATGTAAAAGCATGATAAGTATTTTACTTTGAGAGTTGTGTACCCGACTCGGAAGGGGGTCGTTAAACAAATTCGGGGTGCATGTTTGTCACGCCCCGAGACCCAGGAGCCGCTGTGCCAATAGAAAATCGGACAGCACCTCCCCTGTTCGGCGGACAATTTACGCATACAAACCACAATATAACAATACCACGCAGTTATATTTGGCCTCAGGCCTCAAAATATATATAGACACGACACAAATGCAAAAGACAACTAATTAAATCATACCTGACTGCGGACCGGTCCGACTTACGACGAAATAACCAATACAAAAAACCCCTTAGGGCACATGACACACTCCTATGACATATACAAATCACTAACAGAAATATAAAACAAATGTACGACAAGTACAAAGCAAAAGCATGTCAACGCGATGGGTAGGGACTGGCGGCTCGGGATCTCCTCGCAGACATCAACCTGAAATAAACATATATGGCAACGGGGTGAGTCCATAGCTCAGCGAATACCCAACAGATATGCATAGAAGGTTATACCAACACTAAGAGTTCAGCTATTACAGACTCATATCAACAGTAGGGAACGACTAGTACTGGACATACTGAGGTAGATACATACCTGAATCCATCTAACCTGGAAAGAGGGTAATAAATACCAAATGGAACAACAATAGACTTATAAGCAGGATAACAAGTCTCCAGTATATGCAATGTCAAACAAGTGCAAGAATCAAGTGCAGCAAACAATGCACGATGCAAAGTATGCACATGGTGCAATGACATGTGTCACCCCCTAGTCCCAGTCAGGATATCGTCCACGACGTCAGCGTGGGTAGAGCTGTGACAACCTGTACCCAGTCAGGACATGGTCCACAACGTCCGCGTGGGTCGGCATGCAATAATGCAAGGATGGTGCATGCCCCAAACATATAAAGCACCCTGATGCAATGACATGTGTCACCCCCTAGTCCCAGTCAGGATCGTCCACAACGTCCGCGTGGGTAGAGCTGTGACAACCTGTACCCAGTCAGGACATCGTCCACAACGTCCGCGTGGGTCAGCATGCAATAATGCAGAGATGGTGTATGCTAGATACACATACCTCCCTCCCAAGTCCCCAGTATACTAAGTCTCAGTCTGAAATCCTATAACAGGAAATACAGGTAACCTACAAGGTATACTGACTGGAACACTACCAATCCCTCAAGATCAAATGTAGGAGACAATACCACGATCTCTAGCATACAAATGGATATGACAATACTTGAGACTGTATTGAACTAACAACAGAATAACTCAGGGATGAACAACAAGTATCCAGAACTGGCATAATAAACAGGGATAAACAAAAATATCCAGAACAGACATAATAACCACGGATATCGTAGAATCTTACTGCTATCTATAACATTCTATGCATAACAAAATGACAATATCAAGATAGATAAGTCAAAGGGTACCCGCCTCCAAGAGAGATGCTCGTATCAGAAAAGAACCTCCCGTCCGATATTCAGCAATGATAGCCCAATCAATGCCCTGTATCAAAGGCAATATGTTTAACTACAATAATATGTAGTTTATATCTAAACAAGTTATCCCAATTAATTAGGAACATCCTAATTGCCCCCATTTCATTTAATTAATCACAATTAAATGAGTAGTCTCAAATTAACCCAAGGGTTTATCTCGAATAAAAATCAAAGTTTCATACCTAGCAACTCCAAAACCCAAGGGATACATAGCAAGACACCTAGTCACATAATTTAGCTAATCAAATTTCAATGTACCCAATACAGCTCCATTAATCCTATGAGTTATTTAGATTAATCATCATTAGAATAATCCCACCTCTGAACTAAACCAATCCTAGAGGTATCACACGGCAAAGGTAGCTCACTAAGGTATCAAATAGGGAAACAGAGTTATTAATGACAAAAACTCACTAAGATAATTGATCAACCATAATTACCCATGGTTTAGAAATCATGATCCAAATCAGAACTTATGATTACCCAAATCTGACAAATCTTCTAAGGTATTAATCTCAACTAACCATATTTGAATTGTACAGGTAATGAATCTAAAGGTGGCAATCACAAGCTCGTCCAAATTGAAGACATTACTTATCTAAGCAAGACTCAAATATTTCAATCCATTAAAACAGATTTTTAAATAAGAACAATCTATGGTTCAATTCATACACTCCTCCAAACCAAACCACACTCCATGACATACACACAGCATTACTCTGCATATATAAATAGAGCTAACTAAGGGAACACTCCCAGATCCCTTACGGCGAAAGGAAAGAATTAGACATGAACATAAATGTACAAGACAACAACCCACAACATGAGAAAAGCAGTAGAAAACCCCCAAACTCAGCAAGCCTCTCGGCACAGAAACATTAGCATCGCATGATCATGCCTCTAAACACTAATTCCCTTAAATACCAACTCTTGACATGGTTTGGAACATAATAGGAGCTCCAAATCAGTAGCTCACGGTAATAGTGAAACAACACTCACAAGGTCAAATACCGAAACAACATAATCCAACATCTCCAAGACAAGACAGGGAAGGCTAGCTCCAAATCAAAAATAAAACCCATCCCAACCAATCTGCCAAACCCAAAAATGAAATTCTACAAAATTCGAATTAAACTTCCAACAGAACAGATCCTTAAGAAAATGCCTGCAGTAAAGGATAACAGATCAGAGAACTATCGAACAACATAGAAGGTGAACTCACTGAACAAAAATCAAAATAACCTACCTCATCAAATTCCTAGAACAACCATCAACCAAAATAGAACAACACCAAGCAAGCTCACAACAAAGATCTAAACAGACCAAATCCTATCATCAAAATCGAAACACAACTCATCCAAGGAGAGCATTGAACCAAGGCAGACCTTACCTCAATTCCAGGAGATCCGGAGCTCAGATTTTTCCCCAACTCCAGCTAGCTCGTTGTCACGGCTAAGAATCGATAGAAGAACAAAACCAATCAAAACTCGAATCTTAATTCGTCAACAATGAAAAACCAAATGGCCAAACCATGATTGGAATCCCTTAAACTTTCAACCACTTACCAAAAACAATCGGGAGCTAGCCCTAGGATCAAGCTCCACCGGCCGGGGGGGGGGGGGGGGGGGGGGAATGTCGACAGGAGCAGCGGACTCGCGGCCACGTCGTGAGAGGCGTCGGAGTTCGTCGCCGGTGCCGATCGAGGAGGGAGACGAAGGAATCGGGTGGTGGCGGCTGTTGGCTTCGATCGGGCAGGGAAGGAGGAAGAGGCTGCTGCGAACCCGAGCCCTAACCGGCCCTTTTAATTGGCATTTTTGCACTTTAACCCTCCATACTTATATCAAATCCAGATCTTGCCCTTAGATTTCTGATTCTTACCATTTGACTCCCCCTAGTTTGCTTTACTAACCCTTAAGCCCTAAAAATGTATAATTTTATTCTAGCTAACTCCCTGAAACTTCGCCTAAGGGGTCGGAAACCCTATACTCAATCCGGAAAATCTCGAAAAATTTTCTGGTCCGGATTTCGAATCGCCGTATTTTACATTCTCCCCCACTAATAAAAATTTGGTCCCCAAATTTCGTTCATTTCTCATATGCCACACACTAGCAGCTGAACATGTCTGTACTAATCATGAGTAATCACTTCGTATGATACCCTAAGGTTACATTGCTACAGAACAACTAGAGTTTTCAATCCAGAGGTTATCATCCGATAACCAGATACACCCGAACATTCATTCGATCATCACAACTATCCGAGGCACTCAATCCTAAGATCATTGGCGCCAAGTCTATACTCCGGTCCTTAAACGTAAAACGTAAAATCCATGAATATCACCCACGTATTCCCAAGTCAATAGCATCTTCCCGAACATCACAAGTCATATATATTTATATATATATACATATCCTCCAATAGACCATCAGAAAATCACATATAATTTAAAAATTGTGCCAATATGTTGTACCATATGCTGCTATCAATAACAGACTTCTTAAATGATCAACCACCGAAAGATCATTTATTCACCTAATGATCCATCAAAAAGCTACACATCCGATAAGTCCATGTCCACTAATAGAATCCTCAAAATACAACACATCCTCCGCACCCTAGCGGATCGTACATCCCGATGCACCATCGAGATTATCCAACCATACACACCCAATCTATGAGTCAAGATCCCTCATAGCATAGCGTAGCAACTAGCGAGTCACACCGACCGTCGACTCGTATTCCAACAACACAGTCCAATTCCTCCACTCCATGATCAAAACCCTATAAGGTCCTATTCCATAATAAGGAGATAGAGACATGTTATCTCCTAAGAGTATCTCAACATACTCCTGAAACAATTCATTTATTTCTCCACGGGTCGTCCTTGATATCATCTAACCAAAGGTGACCTAATCTTGTAAGTGATTTGTCTCCGCGCAAATCATAAGTCCGTAGATACCTGCTTGGTTATTCAGACCAAGTAAAAACAGTAATCCATAAGTGTCGAGCAACTAGCTCCACACTTTTCTATATTAGCCCCAAGTCATCTATCAACATGTACATTCTAGGTCAACTACCAAGTACAAGTGATTCATGGTCAAAGTCCCCAAGGAACAGATTATATTAATCCTCTACTAATCATAATAATATGTAGCTACTGCTACCCTATTGCATCAATGCAGATCATGTACTCAAAACATGACATCAAGCTTATCTGTCCAGATATACGCAACATAAGAAAAACTTGTAGCTCCATGAGCTACTGTGAATTGATCCAATAACATGAGAGAATTTCTAACTATACATAAATATACAGGAATAACAACCTGATCCAATGACATGAAAGAATTTCTAACCATACCTAAATATACAGGAATGGTAGCATGATCCGATAACACGAGAGAACTACTAACCATACCTAAATATACAAGAGTGGTAACATGATCCAATAACATGTGAGAATTTCTATCCAATACCTAAATAGGATAAGGGATACAAAAGATTAGGAGAAATACCTGTCGCCTGAAGAAGTCCCATCGCCAAGTCCCAAACAACCACATCGAGAAAACTACTCCGAACAAATCCGACAAGACTCGTAAAACAAGGAGGCATCGCAAACCTACGGTCTTATACCAAAATAAATTGGTATCGGACAGACACCCCTAATCCACAAGTCCTCAAGGTATCCGACAAACCTCGCTCTGATACCAAAATAAATTGTCACGCCCCGAGACCCAGGAGCCGCTGTGCCAATAGAAAATCGGACAGCACCTCCCCTGTTCGATGGACAATTTACGCATACAAACCACAATATAACAATACCACGCAGTTATATTTGGCCCCAGGCCTCAAAATATATATAGACACGACACAAATGCAAAAGACAACTAATTAAATCATACCTGACTGCGGACCGGTCCGACTTACGACGAAATAACCAATACAAAAAACCCCTTAGGGCACATGACACACTCCTATGACATATACAAATCACTAACAGAAATATAAAACAAATGTACGACAAGTACAAAGCAAAAGCATGTCAACGCGATGGGTAGGGACTGGCGGCTCGGGATCTTCTCGTAGACATCAACCTGAAATAAACATATATGGCAACGGGGTGAGTCCATAGCTCAGCGAATACCCAACAGATATGCATAGAAGGTTATACCAACACTAAGAGTTCAGCTATTACAGACTCATATCAACAGTAGGGAAAGACTAGTACTGGACATACTGAGGTAGATACATACCTGAATCCATCTAACCTGGAAAGAGGGTAATAAATACCAAATGGAACAACAATAGACATATAAGCAGGATAACAAGTCTCCAGTATATGCAATGTCAAACAAGTGTAAGAATCAAGTGCAGCAAACAATGCACGATGCAAAGTATGCACATGGTGCAATGACATGTGTCACCCCTAGTCCCAGTCAGGATATCGTCCACGACGTCAGCGTGGGTAGAGCTGTGACAACCTGTACCCAGTCAAGACATGGTCCACAACGTCCGCGTGGGTCGGCATGCAATAATGCAAGGATGGTGCATGCCCCAAACATATAAAGCACCCTGATGCAATGACATGTGTCACCCCCTAGTCCCAGTCAGGATCGTCCACAACGTCCGCGTGGGTAGAGCTGTGACAACCTGTACCCAGTCAGGACATCGTCCACAACGTCTGCGTGGGTCAGCATGCAATAATGCAGAGATGGTGTATGCTAGATACACATACCTCCCTCCCAAGTCCCCAGTATACTAAGTCTCAGTCTGAAATCCTATAACAGAAAATACAGGTAACCTACAAGGTATACTGACTGGAACACTACCAATCCCTCAAGATCAAATGTAGGAGACAATACCACGATCTCTAGCATACAAATGGATATGACAATACCTGAGACTGTATTGAACTAACAACAGAATAACTCAGGAATGAACAACAAGTATCCAGAACTGGCATAATAAACATGGATAAACAACAATATCCAGAACAGACATAATAACCAAGGAAATCGTAGAATCTTACTGCTATCTATAACATTCTATGCATAACAAAATGACAATATCAAGATAGATAAGTCAAAGGGTACCCGCCTCCAAGAGAGATGCTCGTATCAGAAAAGAACCTCCCGTCCGATATTCAGCAATGATAG
>JAGFNQ010006937.1:26012-121724 GCA_024364735.1 Boesenbergia rotunda
CGAGGAAGGGAGAATCGTGTGTGGTCGGGCGCTTGGCTGCGATCTCGCGAGAGAAGGAAGAAGAAAAACTGCGGCGGAGGCTCAGGGCTCGGGTTTGCGTGGAGAGGGGAAGTGGCGTCGGCCTTCGATCGGGCAGAGAAGAGAGACTGCGGCGGACCCAAGCCCTAATCGTCTATTTAAGTGGCATTTTTGCACTTTAGTCCAAATGAGTTTCGACTATTTAAAATTCCATCCTTATGTTTAAAGTTTCTTTGCATATTAGCCCTCCGTTTCAAGTTTTGTACCCATAACTATGGGTTTATTACCTTTTTGGTCCCTAAATTTGTGTCCAAAGGCTCGGAAACCCCAGAACCTATCTGGCAATCTTCCGAAAATTTTCGGGACCTAACCAAAAGTGTCGGATTTAACATCCTCCCCCACTAATAAAAATTTGGTCCCCAAATTTCGTTTATCACCCACAACAGGTACTAACAACATTTAGCTAGTAATATGCTGAATGAAATCTAACCATACATACTAACCCCTATATCGTATAACTGCTATACGAAAACTAACTATAAGTTTCCGGGTAGGGTAACGTCCTACTTAAACCAGTGGTCTCCCCTGACCATTGATTAATAACCAACATCTCTCCAAACCGTAGGGCCACCCTAGATCCCCTCTATAAGTATCTGTACTAAGCATAAAAAATACTGATTCCAATTATCTCTATTTTAATTGACAAGTAAAATAAACGAACATCCTACCGCGAAAAGTCGCTCCTTGGGTCTGCGGTGCCTCCTCTCTGGTGGTCGCATACGCTCGTCCCGTCTCCGACGGTGGGGGTGGTACTGCTGGGTACTGCTGTGGCTGTGGCACCGCCAGGTACTGCTGCGGCTGTGGCGGTGGCTGATACTGTGGCTGTGGCACCGCCGGGAACTGCTGCGGCAGCGGCAGTGGCTGATAGTGTGGCTGAGACTGCGGCTGATACGGTGGATAATCCTGCTGCGGAGGAATACACTACTGCTGAGATCCTAATGCTGAACTCGGCGATACAGCTGAGGTGTAGCAAGCCTCGTATCCTGGCATACAATAGGCAGGTGCTGGAGGGGCGGACTGCGGCTGACGGAAAGAAGACTGTGTCCTATACCCTCCACTATGAGATCCTGGCTGACTCATATGCCCGCTCTGTCCAGTAGCTCTCGTACCCTCATGCTGTGCTTTCATCGCACAATCACGCTTAATATGCCCTGGTAGCCTACAATAGTAGCAAACAGAATGCTCAAGTGGGCAATCCGCCCTAATATGCTCCCGAGAATCACACTGTACACAGTATGATCCATCAGTAGATCTCTCCTGATTCTGCTGAGGAGATCGAAAGGATCCTGCTGAAGTACGACCTGACTTCTGGGGCCTGGATGATGCCTCAGAGGTGCCCTGAGCAAACTGACCCTGGCTGCCGCGCTTCTGTCCAGTAGTCTGCGGCTGCTGAGTCCGAGCTGAGTCTGATACAGTCTGCTTCCCTTTCTTCGTACCCCCAAACAACCTGTGCTGAGTCATCTCAATCATGAGCGCTCGCTCTAAGGCCTCTCGATAGGAGGTCGGGACAAATCCTGACATCCGAGTCTGAATATATGGCGCTAGACCCATATGGAACTGAGTCATCCTCTCCATGTCGTTTGCAACCAAGTGAGGGCAATACTCTGATAGACGGGTAAACTCCGCCTCGTACTCCAATACTGATAAGTCTCCCTGCTTGAGAAATATGAAATCCTGTCGTCTAGCCATACGGAACGATACAGGAAGGTATCTCGCCTCAAATGCCTCCCGGAATGTGTCCCAGGTGACGCACTCCTCGCCAATGATGGTCTGCTGGGAATTCCACCAAGAATATGCCTGATCTCGCAGGTGATAAATAGCCAACTCAGCCTTCTCCCATTCCAAACACCTCAGATAATGAAATGTACTCTCAAGTGTCCTGATCCACTCTCGGGCTGCAGCTGGATCTGGTCCTCCCTGGAATAAAGTGAATCGGCCCTTTACGGACGCCGCCAATATCGGAATCCGGGCTCGATCTCGAATGCCGTAGGTATGAGCAAGTGCTGCAGGGGGCACGGTGGAACATCCTGGGGCTGGAATCATAGAAGGAGCCGCAGGCATAGTCGGGGTGGACACCACAGGTGGTACAACAGGTACAGTAGGAAATCCCGGGGCAACAAATGCCGATGGAACTGAAGGGAGCACCGGGGCCTGCATCGTAGTCGGAATAGTGGGATACGCTGCAGTAGTCATAGCCGGGGGTGCAGTAGCATACGACGGTGCCGGTACGGCTGATGGCACAGTCTGATAGTATAGACCCGGTGCTGCTGGGGGAACTGCAGAGTACATCGGAGCAAGTATAGGCGTCTCCGATGGTGTAGGGGGAATAATCGAGGCAGGTACCACCGAGGTAACTACGGGATGCGTCGGAATAAATGCCTCTGATGGAACTGCAGGGAACATCGATGCAGATCCTACCGGTACTGAGTGGGTCGGCAGTGGTACGGCTGCTGACACGGTAAATACTACCGGAGTAGACACTGCAGGAGGGGCAGTAGGAACTGCTGATGGAAAAGGAGTAGGGACCCTCTGAGTCGGGGAACCCTGACCTCTCTGTACGTCCTGCGAAGTCTGACCTCGGATATCAGACTCTCTCTCTGCTGGCTCTACAGCCGAAGGCTCTAAAGTCTCCTTACGTGGCCGTCCCCGACCACGTCTCAGTACAGGAATATGAGCATCTCGCGTCATACCTGTTACATTATTAACAAGTATTAAAACCCAAAACCAAGAGGCTAACCTTAATTTACCTATTTGCTGCCTGGAGAAGTCCTGTCGCTGCCAAGTCCCAAATTGCAGTCGCATCGCAACCACGGCTTTAAAAAAAATCCATAATGTACTCGGATGAATAACATCAAACCCGAGCTCTGACACCTACCAGTACAGTGTCAGATTTAGATTCCGAGAAATCCACGAATCGATGGTATCCCGCATCCTGGGGTTGATACCAAAAATACAAAAAAATAAATTGGTACCAGATAAACACCGTAAATCCCGTAACACACGTAGGCATCGAAACCTACGCTCTGATACCAAAAATAAACTGTCACGCGCCGACACCCAGGAGCCGCTGATCCAATAGAAAATCGGACAGCACCTCCCCTGTTCGGCGGACAATTTACTCATACACACAGGTAATATAACACAACCACGCAGTTTAAAGGGCCTCAGGCCTCAGATATATGCAAAAACAACAGTTATATGATTATAACTATCGAAAAACCAAATCCGAACTCACCTGAGCTGCCAGGGGGCAGGATCAAAACCAAAATGGAACGAAGTCCAACATAGGACTCAAAAGTACAATACCATCCAATAAAACGTGCATACATGGTTAAAACATCACAACGGAAGCATAGGAATACTACAGGGTCCATATCAAAACAATGAAAAACCAACAAGAGCTCCTCTGGAGCTGGGGACTGGCGGCTCGGGATCTCCTCGCAGACATCAACCTGAAATAAACATATATGGCAACGGGGTGAGTCCATAGCTCAGCGAATACCCAGCAGAGATGCATAGAAGGTTATACCAACACTAAGAGTTCAGCTAGTACAGACTCATATCAACAGTAGGGAAAGACTAGTACTGAACATACTGAGGTAGATACATACCTGAATCCATCTAACCTGGAAAGAGGGTAATAAATACCAAATGGAACAACAATAGACATATAAGCAGGATAACAAGTCTCCAGTATATGCAATGTCAAACAAGTGCAAGAATCAAGTGCAGCAACCAAAGCACGATGCAAAGTATGCACATGGTGCAATGACATGTGTCACCCCCTAGTCCCAGTCAGGATATCGTCCACGACGTCCGCGTGGGTAGAGCTGTGACAACCTGTACCCAGTCAGGACATGGTCCACAACGTCCGCGTGGGTCGGCATGCAATAATGCAAGGATGGTGCATGCCCCAAACATATAAAGCACCCTGATGCAATGACATGTGTCACCCCTAGTCCCAGTCAGGATCGTCCACAACGTCCACGAGGGTAGAGCTGTGACAACCTGTACCCAGTCAGGACATCGTCCACAACGTCCGCGTGGGTCAGCATGCAATAATACAGAGATGGTGTATGCTAGATACACATACCTCCCTCCCAAGTCCCCAGTATACTAAGTCTTAGTCTGAAATCCTATAACAGGAAATACAGGTAACCTACAAGGTATACTGACTGGAACACTACCAATCCCTCAAGATCAAATGCAGGAGACAATACCACGATCTCTAGCATACAAATGGATATGACAATACCTGAGACTGTATTGAACTAACAGAAGAATAACTCAGGGATGAACAACAAGTATCCAGAACTGGCATAATAAACAGGGATAAACAACAATATCCAGAACAGACATAATAACCAGGGATATCGTAGAATCTTACTGCTATCTATAACATTCTATGCATAACAAAATGACAATATCAAGATAGATAAGTCAAAGGGTACCCGCCTCAAAGTAGATGCTCGTATCAGACTAGATCCCACGTCTAGAGTCTTGTATCCAAATCAAGATCCTGTGTCAATATGTATGATTTAACAAATTATAATATTCAACAAGTAACTAAAATAAATCTCAAAACCAAGTAGGATGAACCCCTAATTGCCTTGATCATTAAGAAATCCTCAGCCCCAGTTATCTCCAATTAATCTCGATTCCTTGAGTAAATTTAATCCAACCCATCAGTAACCCTAATCTAATTCTTCCAAATTATTAGATTAGGTCTAGCTATAACATCATCCTTAACTTCATCACTTCCAAGATTCATTAACTAGCTAATCCAATTTTATCTATTCCTTTTATCGCTTAACAAATGTCAATCTGATTAGGATTAATCTTATTATCAAGCCTAATGAATTCATTCCCTATGAAACAACCTAAGATCAAGATCATTAGCAAGATCAACAAATTAAAGCTAAACACCTAATTCAAATTACAATCCAATTGAAAACCAACTTCAAATTCCAACCCATAAACCAATTAAAACCCACTGGAAGCTACCATCCAATGAGAGTACACGGCATAAGCTAGCACAGAACATGTATGAAGCAAATACCAATCTGTTTGCTACGAAAACACATAGATTCAAAGTCTACTCCATGATCAATAGCCATTAGCCATCAAGAATTCCACACCAATGCAAGATCAACACTCAAATGATAGCTCACAAAGCTATAGCTCAAAATACCCTGCACCTACAACTAGTATGAAAAACAGGTCCCAGATCAAATCCAACACCAATTCGAATTCTACATACCCAAGACTGATCGGAACCAAACAAAGGTATCAAGACAACATACCTATGCGCAAGCCAATTTCCATAGCAACTCCTTTGCTTCGATCAAACTCCGATTAACTAGGTTGCGAGCCCATCTTTGCTAGAGAAGCTGCGGTAACCCGACATTCAAGCTTCAATTGCAATCCACACAAAACCTAGAAATCCTAGGTCTACAACTCACCCGTTGAGACTATAAGAGGAAGCGGTCCACGGTGCCAGAGTTGAACAAAGTCATCCAACCTTATAGCCAACACCCCAAAACAAGGCCAAGGGAACAAGAGTTCCAAGGTCGTCGTTCCACGGCAGAAGGGCGAAGATCGAAGAGAACCGGCGTCGGGCGATGCTCAGTGACGATCGGCTGCGGCTAGGGCACGCAGAAGGAAGAAGAAGACGGAGGAAGGGGAGATCGTGTGTGGTCGGGCGCTTGGCTGCGATCTCGCGAGAGAAGGAAGAAGAAAAACTGCGGCGGAGGCTCAGGGATCGGGTTTGCGTGGAGAGGGGAAGTGGCGTCGGCCTTCGATCGGGCAGAGAAGAGAGACTGCGGCGGACCCAAGCCCTAATCGGCTATTTAAGTGGCATTTTTGCACTTTAGTCCAAATGAGTTTCGACTATTTAAAATTCCATCCTTATGTTTAAAGTTTCTTTGCATATTAGCCCTCCGTTTCAAGTTTTGTACCCATAACTATGGGTTTATTACCTTTTTGGTCCCTAAATTTGTGTCCAAAGACTCGGAAACCCCAGAACCTATCTGGTAATCCTCCGAAAATTTTCGGGACCTAACCAAAAGTGTCGGATTTAACAGAATCTATAGAGATAGATCAAAATGGTTGCTTGTGTAGGACCGGTGCCGTCGATAGAGGGGGGGTGAATATCGACCGTGAAAAATCTTCGCGGAAATCTCTGTTCGTAAAACTTGTTCGTTCTAGACTTAGAATATTAGTAGCGCAGCGGAAAATAAGAACAGAAGAATAAATGCACAACAGAAGGACACGCGGATTTTTACTTGGTTCCCGACCCCCCAGGGTCAGTACATCCAAGGCCTATGCACGGGAACGCCCGTCCACTATTGGTCTCCTTTCCGGACTTTCCGGAGGCGGAGAAACCCGACTTACAGTGCAGAATTACAAGCAATAATATAGAAAATTAAGTACAGTAATTAAAATGCAAACCAACGAGAAAAAGTATGAAGCTCGGCCGATCTGGACCTCCGAAGTGCCGCGCACCTCCTCCTGGAGCCTCCCGGTCGTAGAGCCTCGTTTCTAGCGCGTTGCAGTCGGTCAGAATGATCAGAACAGTGCTTCGAAGTTGTTATTGAAGCAGAGGGGTCGAAGCCCCTTATATAGGCCTCCTGGGGGCGCCCCGGACGCTAGGGGTGCCCCGGTTGACTCGGTCAACTCTTATCCTCGTGCCTACTTCATTGCAGATGATAGGACCTTTGACCAGGGTGCCCCGGATATCTCGGGCGCCCTTTGGAGCGCTTATCCTTTGCTTCTGGCTTCGAAACAGCGAAGCAGCCTCGTAGTACTACCTAGGGGCGCCCTCAGCACTGGGGGCGCCTTGGTTGCCTGGGGGCGCCCCCAATGATGGGGGCGCCCTGATTAGGGCCTCCAACACTGTTTTGCTTATTTTAACTGCTTTGTCTCCGGTTCTTGATACCTGCAAGATACACAAACACAAAGCATGGATATATAATATTAAGCCTAAGGACTTGGTTCGGACTTCGGATTTGCACGAAACCCTAGGTCGAACCGGCACGAGTTCCCATCCCCTAGAACTCGCCCTTCACCTACTCCTTTCAGGAGACGGTTGCCACCCAGTCCTTCGGATGGACTTTTGCTTAGCCTCCGATTACTCCGGATCTCGAGACGCTCGAACCCCGACCCGTCTCTACTCCTGTCCTTAGTCATCGCTCAGCTAAGTTACTCAGTCCCTTGGACCAAGACTTCATTACCTAGCAGTCCTTCGCCAGGTGCCTAGCAGCCCTTCGCTAGGTCTTTGTTACCAAGCAGTCCTTCGCCTGGTGCCTAGCAATCCTTTGCTAGGTTTTCTATGCCTAGCATCCCTTTGCTAGGTGCCTAGCAGCCCTTCGCTAGGTCTTCTATGCCTAGTAGTCCTTCACTAGGTGCCTAACAGCCCTTCGCTAGGTCTTAGGGTTACGATTCCTAGCAGCCCTTCGCTAGGTGCCTAGCAGCCCTTCGCTAGGTCTTGAGGATTCGATACCTAGCAACCCTTTGCTAGGTACCCAGCATCCCTTCGCTGGGACTTAGGGTTTCGATGCTTAGATCAACTAGGACTTTTCTTCAGCTAATGTTACTTCTCTCTTACTCCCCTTTGTCTATTTAGTGTATCACTGACTTAAGTGTATTATCAAACATTAAAACCCTTAATGAGGAATATCATTGATGCAACTTGCACCAACAATCACCCCCTTTTTGATGTTTGACAATCACTTAAGTTAGATTGGTTTAAAGGGGCTAGATCACTATCCTTGAAAAAAATGCAAAAAGTTTTGAAACTACATTTTTGATCTTTGGGAGAAAATTTTTCTAACTTAAGCACACCTCTCCCCCTTTGTCATACATCAAAAATAATACTTGCACCAATAATGAGAGTATTTTTGGAGATACTTAGTATAAAATTTTGAAAGCATAGCATAAAATTAATACTTAAGTATTTTGAACTTAGACAATGTTTTTGAGAAAATGTCAAATATTTTGAAAGATGATCTTTGAGGCATGCAAATACTTTTGAAAAATAATAGAGTGAGCAGATTTTGAGAAATGATATTTTGAACAATAATAAGTAATTTTTGAAAAATATAAGTACCTTTGAAAAATGTAATTTTTGAATAGAGTAGGAACTTTTGAAAAAAAAAATTAAGTACTTTTGAAAGAATATTAGACTTTTAAGTACATTAAGTACTTTTAAGTACATTATTTCAAAATTTTCATAAGTCACTGAATATAAGTTAATTTCGAAAAGTAAAAGAATTTTAAAGTTATAATACTTGATTCGTTTTATCTTCCAGTCTGACACAATCATAGGAAACCTTGTTAACTACAAGGACATTTTCCTAAGTGTCCTGGAAGATTTTCCAAACTCAAGATATTATTTAAAAAAAACCAGATGAATTTTTGAAAAAAATAGTAATTTTTGAAAAATTGATACTATTTTGAAAGAATACTTATGTTTTCAATAGGATTTAAAAATACCGCTCATGAAAACATTTGAAATATTCAATAATTCTTTTAATTTGATCTCCCCCTAAACATGACCTAGTCCTGGGAAGCTTGTTGACCACAAGTACTCTTCCTCTAAGTCTTAAGGGTTGATTTAAATTAAGAAAATTATTTAATAATTTCAAAACAATTAATTAAAAGAAACTTTTTCAGTAGTTTGATTTAGACTCCCCCTAAATCTGACACGTCCTAGGAGTCCTTCTAGATTATGAAGTGGACTTTCCTCTGTGTCTTTAGGGTTTATCAAAATCAAACAAGACAGGTAAAATTTTTTAAAAAAATTTCAAAAAACACACGTGATAGCGATTTAAAGCTCAATTTTCGAAAAGTATTTTCAAATAATAGTAATTTTTAAAGTGCAAATTTTTGAAAAAATTAAAAGTACTCCCCCTGTACCCGATATCGTTTGACTCTATCTAAGTGCCTTAAGGAACTTTAGTGTTGTCCTAAGAGGCTTGTGTCTAATAGAGTGAGTCAAACAAATTTTTGAAAAGATATAATTTTTGAAAAACATATAATATGTATATTCAATCAGACAAGCATGAATTTCATAAAAACATTATTATGTTGAAGTACTATTTTGAAAATATATTTTTAGAAAAAAAATTCTAATGATTTTGAAAAATAATTTTGAAAAATATTTTTCAATTTATTAGTCCTTAGCATCTCACCCATTTTAGATGTATCAATACAACAAGCATGATTGCTTTATAAGTGTATTGTGAGATGCTTGAATCATTTTTCTTAATTTATTTTTAATTCTAAGATTTAATTGAAGCTTGTGTTAGATTTGAATTTGACACGAAGTAACTTGAATTTGAATTTCAAAAATTGGCTTCCAGGTCTTGGCGAGGCACTAGGCCTTCTTTGGCCATAGCCTTATGGGATCATCCACCCTTTCCTTGACAAAGCCTTTTAATGAAATTTCATTTTCAAAATTACTTTTTGAAAAATTCTGGTCTAACTAGTTTGGATCTTGGATCGGTAGCTTCGGTTAGTTCCGCCAAGATGGCTTCCCTAACGTACTATCATCTCACCGCTACCCAATACTAGGTTGATCAAGTTTCAATTATTCTTTTTCCTATAGCTGTTCTAATATATGCATAAAATTTAAATATGAATGACATGTCATATATTTTAGAAGAATAGCAAATGCATGTCATGGCAGTTATGCATGAGTCAAACAAGTCAAATAATTTTTATTTAAGTTTCTAAAATGTATCAAATTCCCGATTTGATACATGTCAAGTGAACCCGCGAATATGTCAACCCACTTTAACATATTTAATGTTATTAATTTTAATTGTTACACTTTGGGTAAAATTTTACTTTAGTTTGACTTTAAGTTATTTAAGATTTTAGTTGGATTCAGGTTAATTACGAATTAATTGAGGTAGAATTAATTAGAAATTGAGTAGGATTAATATTAAGTTAATTTTAATTGAAGTTATAATTTTAATTTGAATTATTTGAATTAATTTAAATTTAATTGAATTTAATTGAATTATTTGAATTAATTCGAATTTATTTGATCTTAATTGAATTATTTAAGATTTAATTAATTAATTTGAATTTTTTAAGAAATAATTAATTTGAATTTGAATTATTAAGAATTAATTGATTTGAATTTGAATTATTAAGAATTAATTGATTTGAATTTGAATTATTAAGAATTAATTAATTTGAATTTGAATTATTAAGAATTAATTAATTCGAATTTAATTAAGATTCAATTTGAATTTAATTTAAATTTGAATTTTGAATTTAATTTAAATTTGAATTTGATTTAATTTGAATTTAATTTAATTTAATTTAATTTGAATTTAAATTTAATTTAGGATTTAATTTGAATTAATTTGGATTTAATTTAATTTGAATTTAAATTAGGATTTAATTTGACTTAATTTGGATTTAATTTGAATTAATTTGGATTAATTTGGATTTAATTTGAATTAATTTGGATTTACTTTGAATTAATTTGGATTTAATTTGAAGTTATGATTTAATTCGAAGTTAAGATTTAATTCGAATTATAATGATTAATTAATAATTGTGGGTTTAAATTCATCATTTTCATTATTTCAAAAATTTCTTCTTCATTTTTGTCTTTCTTTTCAAGTTTTTCTAATAATTTTGATTTATTTGAATTTTTGTAATTTTTATTGATTATGACCTTTATCATAGAAAATTCTATCTCCTCCTCAAGATTAAATTTTTCAATATTCTCACAGTAGGTGGAGTAAATTGGGCCACTAGTTAAAGTTTTATAATAATATTCAATATTATCTATAATTAAATTATTATCTAGGAGAAAATTATCCTCAGATATATTTTCAACATTAATCTCTAGATTATCTTTAAGATTTTCAAAATTAATTTTTGAATTATCCTTAAGATATTCAAATTCAGATTCAGATTTGTACAACGGATTTTCAAATTTGAATTTATAATTATCTAAAGAATTTTCAGATTTAGAATTATCCTCAAGATTTTTTAATTCAGATTTATCCTCAGAATTTTCAAATTTGAATTCGGGATTAATTTCAGATTTAGAACTAGAATTAATTGTATCATTATCTGTAGAATTATCAGAGTTTATTTTAGATTTAATATCAGAATTAATTTTAGCAATTATTGAATTGGTATTAATAATTAACTGGTTAATTTTGGATATTTTAATCATATCCATATTTTCTAATTTTTCATGCAAAATATTTAATCTACTATGCAATAAATTTAATTTATCAGAAAAATTAACTGAATTTTCTAAAGACAGTGCAGGAAATTGTAAAACTTTTGGAACGTAAATCTTACGTACCTTCGCCGGACATTTGTTTTTGTAATGCCCGTATTTTTCGCACTTGAAGCATCTGATATGGCTTTTGTCCCTCCGATTTCCTGGCGCTGGTACCTCCTTTGCCGCCGGTGACGAACGATTCTTACGAGTAGGGCACTGATTTTTATAGTGCCCTCTCTCCCTGCACGTGAAACAAATAATATGCAATTTAAAATTAGACATTAAAAATGTACCTGATTCACCCCTGGGCTCCCCCTCAACTCCTGGCGTCGTTGCTCCGTCGGCGGTTAGTCCGGTGAAGAGTGGCTCGGCTCCGATACCACTTGTAGGACCGGTGCCGTCGATAGAGGGGGGGGGGGTGAATATCGACCGTGAAAAATCTTCGCGGAAATCTCCGTTCGTAAAACTCGTTCGTTCTAGACATAGAATATTAGTAGCGCAGCGGAAAATAAGAACAGAAGAATAAATGCACAACAGAAGGACACGCGGATTTTTACTTGGTTCCCGACACCCCAGGGTCAGTACATATAAGGCCTATGCACGGGAACGCCGGTCCACAATTGGTCTTCTTTCCGGACTTTCCGGAGGCGGAGAAACCCGACTTACAGTGCAGAATTACAAGCAATAATATAGAAAATTAAGTACAGTAATTAAAATGCATACCAACGAGAAAAAGTATGAAGCTCGGCTGATCTGGACCTCCGAAGTGCCGCGCACCTCCTCCTGGAGCCTCCCGGTCGTAGAGCCTCATTTCTAGCGCGTTGCAGTCGGTCAGAATGATCAGAACAGTGCTTCGAAGTTGTTATTGAAGCAGAGGGGTCGAAGCCCCTTATATAGGCCTCCTGGGGGCGCCCCGGACGCTGGGGGCGCCCCGGTTGATTCGGTCAACTCTTATCCTCGTGCCTACTTCGTTGCAGGTGATAGGACCTTTGACCAGGGCGCCCCGGATATCCCGGGCGCCCTCTGGAGCGCTTATCCTTTGCTTCTGGCTTTGAAACAGCGAAGCAGCCTCGTAGTACTACTTGGGGGCGCCCTCAGCACTGGGGGCGCCCTGGTCATGGGGGCGCCCCCACTGCTGGGAGCGCCCCCAATGATGGGGGCGCCCTGATTTGGGCCTCCAACACTGTTTTGCTTATTTTAACTGCTTTGTCTCCGGTTCTTGATACCTGCAAGATACACAAACACATAGCATGGATATATAATATTAAGCCTAAGGACTTGGTTCGGACTTCGGATTTGCACGAAACCCTAGGTCGAACCGGCACGAGTTCCCATCCCCTAGAACTCGCCCTTCACCTACTCCTTTCAGGAGACGGTTGCCACCCAGTCCTTCGGATGGACTTTTGCTTAGCCTCCGATTACTCCGAATCTTGAGACGCTCGAACCCCGACCCGTCTCTACTCCTGTCCTTAGTCATCGCTCAACTAAGTTACTCAGTCCCTTGGACCAAGACTTCATTACCTAGCAGTCCTTCGCCAGGTGCCTAGCAGCCCTTCTCTAGGTCTTTGTTACCAAGCGGTCCTTCGCCTGGTGCCTAGCAATCCTTCGCTAGGTTTTCTGTGCCTAGCATCCCATCGCTAGGTTCCTAGCAGCCCTTCGCTAGGTCTTCTATGCCTAGTAGTCCTTCACTAGGTGCTTAGCAGCCCTTCGCTAGGTCTTAGGGTTACGATTCCTAGCAGCCCTTCGCTAGGTGCCTAGCAGCCCTTCGCTAGGTCTTGAGGATTCGATACCTAGCAACCCTTTGCTAGGTACCCAGCATCCCTTCGCTGGGACTTAGGGTTTCGATGCCTAGATCAACTTGGACTTTTCTTCAGCTAATGTTACTTCTCTCTTACTCCCCTTTGTCTATTTAGTGTATCACTGACTTAAGTGTATTGTCAAACATTAAAACCCTTAATGAGGAATATCATTGATGCAACTTGCACCAACAGCTTGGTCTTTCGCAGTCTACATATATAGACCGAGTGCTAAAAAGGTTTAGCATGTCGGAATCCAAGAAAGGTTACCTTCCCATCAGGCATGGGATCGACCTTTCAAAGTCTATTTGTCTGCGCACAGAAGACGAGAGGATTTGCATGAATAAGATTCCTTATGCATCCGCGATAGGATCTATCATGTATGCTATGTTATGTACTAGGCCCGATGTATCGTATGCTCTAAGCGTCACAAGCAGATACCAGTCTGATCCAGGAATGGATCATTAGGCGGCTGTCAAGACAATCCTTAAGTACTTATGAAGAACTAAGGATGTGTTCCTAATATATGGAGAAGGAGATATGATAATACGTGGGTATACAGATGCCAGTTTCCAGACAGATAAGTATGACTCCAAATCTCAGTCCGGATTCATATTTACTTTGAATGGAGGCGCAATAAGTTGGAAGAGTTCCAAACAAGACACCATAGTGGATTCTACCACGGAAGCGGAATATATTGCAGCTTCGGAAGCAGCAAAGGAAGCAGTCTGGATCAAGAAGTTTGTCTTAGAACATGGTGTGGTTCCAACCATTGATGAAGCAGTGTCGGTTTACTGCGATAACAATGGAGCTATTGCACAAGTAAAGGAACCAAGGTTTCATCAGCGATCCAAACATGTGCTTTGCCGCTATCATCTGATCAGAGAGATCATAAGTAGGAATGATATACAAATTGAGAAAATTCCCACTGAAAGGAATTTAGTGGATCCTTTAACTAAGGCCTTGCCTCAAAGCAAGTTTGAGGGTCATGTTAGAGCCTGTGGTATTGGATACCGTAGCGATTAGCATTAGGCCAAGTGGGAGTTTGTTAGTAATATGAGAGAAGTGTGCTAAGGCAATCACCTTATGATTGTAATCATTTACTTTAATAAATGAATATTCACTATTTGAGTGTACATATTTGATTATTTGATTGAGATCTTAAACTCATTCAGTCAATGTCCGCAATACAATTCACAGCATGAGAGAATTTGTGATGAATTCACAACTAGTGATTATCTCTACATGTGCAATTGTGAAGTATTGAAATTGTCCCTAGTCGATGAATTGATAAATACGGACACTATCAATTCTGTTGAGACTAGCATGGGTTATTCTCTAATCAGCTGATTCTCACTGGCTGGTGACATTGGGATGTCCGGAGATAAACATGAATGCTAGTTAAGGGAACTAGTTCATTGAAGTGACTGGCAGTAAAACATCATATGGTAATCTACATATAGATATGTCAATGAAGTTCTTACTGCAGTTTAAGTGCCATGTTCCTTTGACTTGCGGTGTTCAAGTCATCTTGGTCATGAAGACTTATACTTTGACATCTTAAGCAAGCATCTCCAAGGAGGTGTGGACCCAGGATGATTGGGTATAAGCTGAAGTGCCCGAAGATGTTTGAACAGCCTACAAAGGATTCACCACTCCTTGCGAGGAGATGTATACCCAAGGCCTATCGTCGGATTATTACTCGAAGCCTCTGGCCAGTGCATCACATGATCAGAGTATGAATATCTCAGATACATGAGAGTAATTAGAATCCGTTGGACGAGAATGACATAGCTTGGGCTAGGTGTGACGTAGTCAGCCTAGTGGGGACTGCCACACATAGACCATGTCCTGAACCAAGTGGGTATATGATGGTGAAGGGAATGAGGTGCGATTCATTATAGCTGCTGAAGGGTTTCAGAATCATTTCTGAGGTCAACCGTTGATCATTCGATTAATTGGCGATCATGATGTACTACTAGGTGTCACTTATGATCGTTCTATAATTAGTGAATTATAGACGGCCAACATAAATCGAAAGCCTATTTAGTCACACGCACTACGAGTAATCCGAGAGATTTAAAACGAGTTGAAAATTGGATTTTCTGAACAAGAGAGATAAGTCGAATCTGAATTTTTCAGAGACGCATCGGATGCATAAAATGGCTAAGTCTTTTGAAGACATATTGGACGAATTAAATCAGTTTAATTCATATGGTCTTGGCTTGGGTTTGGCCGGCCAAAGAGGGTCCCCACCCTCTTTCTTTGGCCGGCCACATCAAAAGGGAGAACCAAATTGTTTGGTTCAAGTTATAAAATAAACCAAGCGTGGTTTGTTTTATAAAATTATGGATAATATAAATTTTATAAACCAAGGTTTTGGTTTATTATTTTCATTGAAATTAAAATAAACTTGAATAGTTTATTTTCTTTTATAAAATCAATTATGAATTGATTTTCCATGATAAGAAAAATTTATATAATAAATTTCTTATGAAATTTTATTCCATAAAGAAAAGGGAGACATGGTTGTTTTTATTATAAATTAAATTATGATAAAAACTTGGCATGATGGAATAATTTATAGAAAAATTTATATGATAAATTTCTTATGAAAATTTATTCCATAAAAAGGAGACTTGGCGGTTGAGAGGCTACTATATAAAGGAACCAAGGCAAGGCTTGGAAATTAATCTAAGAGATCTACAAATAAGCCCTCTCTCTCTCCTTATCTCCCTCTCCCTCCTCTAGTGCTGCTGGCCCTAAAAGGAGGACCCCTTTGTCGCCGTGAGATTCATCCACCAAGCAGCTGCCGAAGAAGAAGAAGAAGCGGGCGCAACTTCTTCCTTCCTCCCGGAATCTTGATTCCGTTCTTCGTTTGGTGGTTAGTCTTCCCATCTCTCTCTTGGTATTCTTGTCGTGCCTTTGGAGAATCTAGTAGTTCTTGTCAGCACTAAACTCGTGGCTTTGCGAAGTCATCTCGAAGAAAACTCGGCGTGGACGCGAATAGCGGCGGAGCTTCCAAGGGACGCTTAGCTTGGATCTCGTCCCTTCCTTCGAGTTACGTGAGGTATTAAGTAAATTTGTTTACTTTATGTAAAATTTTAATATATGATCATGTCTACATAATATAAGGTTGCATGCTTAGATGTGCGGTAAAATAATTTCAGAAATTATTTATGCTAAATCATCCGCTGCACGTAATAAATTTTAAAATTACGAACCCGCATCCATGTCAACATGCACCCGGTCCCAACAGAAGCATGTGAAAGTATTTTATATTATGAATGGGCTTGTACCGGACCTAAGCAAGGTCCACGATTCTGGACTACCGATGAAGTTGTCCATGGTTCTGGACTACCGATGAAGCTGTCCACGGTTCTGGACTACCGATGAAGTTGTCCACGGTTCGGGGACTACCGATGAAGCTGTCCTTACCCTAGTAGGTCGAGACTAGCTACCTCGTATTTACTTAGGGATGCACGCATATGATGTATGAAAGTGGTACAAGCCGGGGACCCAATGATGTTATGATTATGATTAAGTATCTAAAAGTATGATTTTAAAAATTATGCATCCTTATGTATATGCATTTTGACTCATGCATTCATTCATGTTATGCATTATGCCATGATAGAAAATGTTTATGTTTATGCTTATGTTAAGAATTATGCCATGATAGAAAATGTTTATGTTTATGCTTATGTTAAGAATTATGCCATGATAGAAAATATTTATGTTTATACTTATGTTAAGAATTATACCATGATAGAAAAATGTTTTATGTTTATGTTTGATGTTAAGAATGATGCCATGATAGAAAGATGCTTTATGTTTATGTTTGATGTTAAGAAGTATGCCATGATAGAAAAGGGTTTATGATTATGATTGATGTTAAGGAACTATGCCATAATAGAAAATGCTTTATGCTCATGTTCTATGTTAAGATCTATGTCATGCTAAGTGAATTTTATATTCTTATGTTTTATGTTAAGCACCTAGTGATGTTAATGTTCGTGTGCTTATGTTTAAGTGACGAATGGTTTTAGTGAGTAGGGAAGGGTCTTACTAAGCCTATGTGCTTATAGTCTTACTTTTCTTATACCGCAGATCAAGCAAGAGGATACTAAGGATGTTAAATCCGACATTTTTATTCTACTCCAGAAAATTTTTTAGAAAACCCCCTAGGGTGTACGGGCTCTTAGACAAAATTTTTAAGGAGTTAAATGGAATAAAAATAAACCTTAAAGGGGCTGTTCGCGAAAATGTTCAAATATAGGGGTGTTTTTGTAATTAGACGAAATTGAGTTGGGCTAAAATGAAAAAGGCCGAGTATAAAAGGTTGATTAGGGCTCGGGTTTGTGCTTGTGTCTTCCTCCCCTCGCGAAGCCGCAGGCGCCGAACCCCCTCCTTCCTCTTCCCCTCTCGCGCGACCTAGCCACAAGAGAAGGCCCTCGGTTCTCTTCTCTCCGGCGAACCACACTCTCAGCACCGGTCGGAGACGGAGCTCCCATTTCCGAGATACCTAGCCAGATTGTGAGTAGAGGCTAGGGATTTTGTTGCGGGCGATTTGAGGGCGGAAATAGACAATCGGCCGGCGATTCCCTCACGCTGTCGGAGCACCACCGAAGGTAAGCTAGGGTTGTCAGCCTGGGTTCTTTGAGTTGAGGTAATCAGATTAGGTTTTCCCCCTATTGAATCGAGCTATGCTCTCCAGCTGAGGACCATCTGGTGAGTTGGGCCGGCGGTGAATCAGAGCGGAGGTTTGGCAGATCAAATTTAGAGTTGATTCCGAAACAAACAAGGACTGCCGCACCAAGGTGAGTATCAGATTCGATTCTGAACGAGATTGATCAGCTTGATGCTAGGTTTTTTTGTGTTTGATTGGGCTTGTTTTTGGTTTTGCCATGGAATTGAATTGGATTACAGGTTTTAGTCCTCCTTGTGATCACTGCCGTGAGTTTTTGGGTGGCAAGAAATCTGAGCAGTGGTGGCGTGAGCATCAGATCAAGACCTTGTTGCTGTGGTGATAGGCTGGCTTTTGGATCAGAATAGAATGGGTGACGAGGACCATTGAGCGTGCCGAATTAGTCATATTTTGGAGTTTTGGGGACCTTGCACTTGAGACCGGATTCAGGTAAGGTTAGTTTGGTGGTGTTGATCTTGAATGGATTGAGATCCGTATGATTGGTTTTGGTGATTGCTAGAAATGCCTTGATGCATGATTTTTAGTATTGTGTTCAGGTTCTGAATTCTTATTCAATAGAATGGTTTTTGTTTGACCTGTGGATTTAGAATAATGATTTGGAGAACTTTCTGGAGCAATACCGAGTGATTTTGTGATTCTTGCCTTGATTGGATCGTCATTATGTTAAACCTAATGAAATCAATTAGTGATCGATTGTGGATAATGGGATGGGTAATTGGGATAAAGACATGAATGATTGGTTGAACTACGAATTAGGTTTAATTTGAGATTAAACCTAATAAACTAAACTTGATAAAGTTGGGCCTCGAAACCTAATAGGAATCTAATTTAAGAGCACGGGATCATTAAGGGTTAATCATTTAATTATGGTTAATTAAATGAAACGGAATAATAAGGACGATCCTAATAAATTGAGGTAGCTCGTTTAGCTAATTTATCACCTGTTATGATAGCTAAAAACTATGTCCTCTGATACAGGACATTGATCGTTGCTGATTAGCGGACGGGAGGTTCTTTCTGATACAAGCATCTTACGATTGAGGCGGGTACCCTTTGACTTATCTCATTTGATATTGTCATTTGTTATGCATAGAATGTTATAGATAGCAGTAAGATTCTACGCTATCCCTGGTTATTATGTTTGTTCTGGATATTGTTGTTTATCCCTGTTTATTATGCCAGTTCTGGATACTTATTGTTTATTCCTGAGTTATCATGTTGTTGGTTCCCTTCGGTCTCGGGTATTGTCATATCTGTATGTATGCTTAGATATCGGGATGTACCTCTTGCACTTGACCTTGAGAGATCTGTAGTTTCAGGCCAGTATACCTTGTAGGTTACCTGTATTTCCTGTTGTAGGATTTCAAACTGAGACCTAGTATACTGAGGACTTGGGAGGGAGGTATGTGTATCTATCATACACCATCCTTGCACTGTTGCATGCCGGCGATCAGCGACTCCCTTGTGGTTGAGCCTAATCGTCTTCCGGTACATGACTTGCACACACGGCCACTCATGGGTCAGTGGATACCGTAGATGTGTGCATTGGCCCTGTATTGCTCCGTTCGGCCACTGTTTGGAGGGTGAGCGCGGGCGTGGTAGCAGCCAGGGATCCCTTCTCGTACTGAGCCACGAGGAGATGAGAGCGGAGCTCCCCCATTGCTTGGGGTAGAGGGGTGGTCCCTCGCCAGCATCCTGTCCACTCGGTCACTCAGGAGCAGTGATGGCAGGGTGTACAGTTGTCAGAGCCCTACCCGTTCAGACGTCCTTATGACAGGTGTACGATGATTCTGTCTGGTGTCAGGGGTGACCATGTCATTGCACCATGTGCATATTTTGCATCGTGCATTGTTTGCTGCACTTATTTGCTGCACTTGTTTGACATCGCATATGCTGGAGACTTGTTATCTGTGTTTATATGCCTATTGGTTTTCCTTTGGTATTTCTTACCCTCTTTCCAGGTTAGATGGATTCAGGTATGTATCTACCTCATTATGTTCAGTACTAGTCTTTCCCTACTGTTGAGATGAGTCTGTATTAGCTAAACTCTTAGTGTTGGTATAACCTTCTATGCATATATTTGGGTATTCGCTGAGCTATGGACTCACCCCGTTGCCATATATGTTTATTTCAGGTTGATGTCTGCGAGGAGATCCCGAGCCGCCAGTCCCTAGCTCCAGAGGAGCTTCGCTTGGTTTTATTTTATGTTTGTTTTGCTTATGGACCCTGTAGTGTTTCCTATACTTCCGTTGTGGTGTTTCGAACATGTATTCATGTTTTATTTGATGGTATTGTACTTTTGAGTCCTATGTTGGACTTCGATTGGTTTTGGTTTTGTTCCTGCCCCCTGGCAGCTCAGGTGAGTTCGGATTTAGTTTTTCGATAGTTATATTCATATAACTGTTGTTTCTGCTTATATCTGAGGCCTGTGGCCCTTTAAACTGCGTGGTTGTGCAAATATTTAAACTGCGTGGATTGTTATATATATTGTGTGTGTGTAAATTGTCCGCCGGACAGGGGAGGTGCTGTCCGATTTTATATTGGATCAGCGGCTCCTGGGTCTCGGGGCGTGACAATTTATTTTGGTATCAGAGCGTAGATTTCGATGCCTACGTGTTTTACGGGATTTACGGTGTTTATCTGGTACCAATTTATTTTTAGTATTTTTGGTATCAAGCCCAGGATGCGGGATACCATCGATTCGTGGATTTCTCGGAATTTAAATCTGACACTGAACTGGTAGGTGTCGGAGCTCGGGTTTGATGTTATTCATCCGAGTACATTACGGATTTTTTTTTACGCCGTGGTTGCGATGCAACGGCAATTTGGGACTTGGCAGCGACAGGACTTCTCCAGGCAGCAAATAGGTGAATTAAGGTTAACCTCTTGGTTTTGGGTTTTAATACTCGTTAATAATGTAACAGGTATGACGCGAGATGTACCTATTCCTGTATTGAGACGTGGTCGGGGACGGCCACGTAAGGAGACTTTAGAGCCTACGGCTGTAGAGCCAGCAGAGAGAGAGTCTGATAGCCGAGGTCAGACTTCGCAGGACATACAGAGAGGTCAGGGTTCCCCGACTCAGAGGGTCCCTACTCCTTTTCCATCAGCAGTTCCTACTGCCCCTCCTGCAGTGTCTACTCCGATAGTATTTACCGTGTCAGCAGCCGTACCACTGCCGACACCTTCAATACCTGTAGGATCTGCACCGACGTTCCCAGCAGTTCCATCAGAGGCATTTATTCCGACGCATCCCGCAGTTACCTCGGTGGTACCTGCCCCGGTTATTCCCCCTACACCATCGGAGATGCCTATACTTGCTCCGATGTACTCTACAGTTCCCCCAGCAGCACCGGGTCTATACTATCAGACTATGCCATCAGCAGTACCGGCACCGTTGTATGCTACTGCACCCCCAGCTATGACTACTGCAGCGTATCCCACTATTCCGACTACGATGCAGGCCCCGGTGCTCCCTTCAGTTCCACCGGCATTTGTTGCCCCAGGATTTGCTACTATACCTATGGCACCACCTGTGATGCCCACCCCGGTCAGGCCTATGGCTCCTTTTATGGTTCCTGCACCGGGATGTTCCACCGTGCCCCCTGCGGCATCTGCTCTTACTGATGGCGTTAGAGATCGTGCTCGGATTCCGATATTGGCGGCGTCCGTAAAGGGCCGATTCACTTTATTCCAGGGAGAACCAGATCCAGCTGCAGCCCGAGAGTGGATCAGGACACTTGAGAGTACATTTCGTTATCTGAGGTGTTCGGAATGGGAGAAGGCTGAGTTGGCTATTTATCACCTGCGAGATCAGGCATATGCTTGGTGGAATTCACAGCAGACCGTCATTGGCGAGGAGTGCGTCACCTGGGACACATTCCGGGAGGCATTTGAGGCGAGATACCTTCCAGTATCGTTCCGCATGGCTAGACGACAGGATTTCATATTTCTCCAGCAGGGAGACCGATCAGTACTGGAATATGAGGCGGAGTTTACCCGCCTATCAGAGTATTGCCCTCACCTAGTGGCAAACGACATGGAGAGGATGACTCAGTTCCACCAGGGTCTAGCGGCATATATTCAGACTCGTATGTCAGGATTTGTCCCGACCTCCTATCGGGAGGCATTAGAGCGAGCGCTCATGATTGAGATGACTCAGCACAGGTTGTTTGGGGGTACGAAGAAAGGGAAGCAGACTGTATCGAATTCCGCTCAGACTCAGCAGCCGCAGACTACTGGACAAAAGCGCGGCAGCCAGGGTCAGTTCGCTCAGGGCATCTCTGAGGCATCATCCAGGCCCCAGAAGTCAGGTCGTACTTCGGCAGGATCCTCTCGATCTTCTCAGCAGAGTCAGGAGCAGTTTACTGCTAGGTCTCACTGTGCACAGTGTGGTTCCCGACAGCATAGTACGGGGGATTGTCCGCTGGAGCAGTCGATTTGCTACTATTGTAAGTTACCAGGGCATATAAAGCGAGATTGTGCGATGAAAGCACAGCATGAGGGTACGAGAGCTACTGGACAGAGCGGGCATATGAGTCAGTCAGGATCTCATAGGGGAGGGTATAGGACACAGTCTTCTTTCCGTCAGCCGCAGTCCGCCCCTCCAGCACCTGCCTATTGTATGCCAGGATACGAGGCTTGCTACACCTCGGTTGTATCGCCGAGTTCAGCATTAGGATCTCAGCAGCAGTGTATTCCTCCGCGTCAGGATTATCCACCGTATCAGCCGCAGTCTCAGCCACACTATCAGCCACAGCCACTGCCGCAGCAGTACCTGGCGGTGCCACAGCCACAGTATCAGCCACCGCCACAGCCGCAGCAGTACCTGGCGGTATCACAGCCACAGCAGTACCCGGCAGTACCACCCCCACCGCCGGAGACGGGACGAGCGTATGCGACCACCAGAGAGGAGGCACCGCAGACCCAGGGAGCGACTTTTTGCGGTATGACGTTCGTTTATTTACTTGTCAATTAAAATAGAGATAATCGGAATCAGTATCGTTTTATGCTTATTGCGGATACCTATAGATGGAGTCTAGGCTGACCCTACTGGTTGGAGAGATGTTGGTTATTAATCAATGGTCAGGGGAGACCACTGGTTTCAGTAGGTCGTTACCCTACTCGGAAACTTATGGTTAGTTTCCGTATAGTAGTTACACGATATAGGGGTTAGTATGTATGGTTAGATTTCGATCAGCATATTACTAGCTATATGTTGTTAGTACCTGTTGTGGGTGAATAAGAAAATTTGGGGACCAAATTTTTATTAGTGGGGGAGGATGTTAAATCCGACATTTTTATTCTACTCCAGAAAATTTTTCAGAAAACCCCCTAGGGTGTACGGGCTCTTAGACAAAATTTTTAAGGAGTTAAATGGAATAAAAATAAACCTTAAAGGGGCTGTTCGCGAAAATGTTCAAATATAGGGGTGTTTTTGTAATTAGACAAAATTGGGTTGGGCTAAAATGAAAAAGGCCGAGTATAAAAGGTTGATTAGGGCTCGGGTTTGTGCTTGTGTCTTCCTCCCCTCGCGAAGCCGCAGGCGCCGAACCCCCTCCTTCCTCTTCCCCTCTCGCGCGACCTAGCCACAAGAGAAGGCCCTCGGTTCTCTTCTCTCCGGCGAACCACACTCTCAGCACCGGTCGGAGACGGAGCTCCCATTTCCGAGATACCTAGCCAGATTGTGAGTAGAGGCTAGGGATTTTGTTGCGGGCGATTTGAGGGCGGAAATAGACAATCGGCCGGCGATTCCCTCACGCTGTCGGAGCACCACCGAAGGTAAGCTAGGGTTGTCAGCCTGGGTTCTTTGAGTTGAGGTAATCAGATTAGGTTTTCCCCCTATTGAATCGAGCTATGCTCTCCAGCTGAGGACCATCTGGTGAGTTGGGCCGGCGGTGAATTAGAGCGGAGGCTTGGCAGATCAAATTTAGAGTTGATTCCGAAACAAACAAGGACTGCCGCACCAAGGTGAGTATCAGATTCGATTCTGAACGAGATTGATCAGCTTGATGCTAGGTTTTTTTGTGTTTGATTGGGCTTGTTTTTGGTTTTGCCATGGAATTGAATTGGATTACAGGTTTTAGTCCTCCTTGTGATCACTGCCATGAGTTTTTGGGTGGCAAGAAATCTGAGCAGTGGTGGCGTGAGCATCAGATCAAGACCTTGTTGCTGTGGTGATTGGCTGGCTTTTGGATCAGAATAGAATGGGTGACGAGGACCATTGAGCGTGCCAAATTAGTCATATTTTGGAGTTTTGGGGATCTTGCACTTGAGACCGGATTCAGGTAAGGTTAGTTTGGTGGTGTTGATCTTGAATGGATTGAGATCCGTATGATTGGTTTTGGTGATTGCTAGAAATGCCTTGATGCATGATTTTTAGTATTGTGTTCAGGTTCTGAATTCTTATTCAATAGAATGGTTTTTGTTTGACCTGTGGATTTAGAATAATGATTTGGAGAACTTTCTGGAGCAATACCGAGTGATTTTGTGATTCTTGCCTTGATTGGATCGTCATTATGTTAAACCTAATGAAATCAATTAGTGATCGATTGTGGATAATGGGATGGGTAATTGGGATAAAGACATGAATGATTGGTTGAACTACGAATTAGGTTTAATTTGAGATTAAACCTAATAAACTAAACTTGATAAAGTTGGGCCTCGAAACCTAATAGGAATCTAATTTAAGAGCACGGGATCATTAAGGGTTAATCATTTAATTATGGTTAATTAAATGAAACGGAATAATAAGGACGATCCTAATAAATTGAGGTAGCTCGTTTAGCTAATTTATCACCTGTTATGATAGCTAAAAACTATGTCCTCTGATACAGGACATTGATCGTTGCTGATTAGCGGACGGGAGGTTCTTTCTGATACGAGCATCTTACGATTGAGGCGGGTACCCTTTGACTTATCTCATTTGATATTGTCATTTGTTATGCATAGAATGTTATAGATAGCAGTAAGATTCTACGCTATCCCTGGTTATTATGTTTGTTCTGGATATTGTTGTTTATCCCTGTTTATTATGCCAGTTCTGGATACTTATTGTTTATTCCTGAGTTATCATGTTGTTGGTTCCCTTCGGTCTCGGGTATTGTCATATCTGTATGTATGCTTAGATATCGGGATGTACCTCTTGCACTTGACCTTGAGAGATCTGTAGTTTCAGGCCAGTATACCTTGTAGGTTACCTGTATTTCCTGTTGTAGGATTTCAGACTGAGACCTAGTATACTGAGGACTTGGGAGGGAGGTATGTGTATCTATCATACACCATCCTTGCACTGTTGCATGCCGGCGATCAGCGACTCCCTTGTGGTTGAGCCTAATCGTCTTCCGGTACATGACTTGCACACACGGCCACTCATGGGTCAGTGGATACCGTAGATGTGTGCATTGGCCCTGTATTGCTCCGTTCGGCCACTGTTTGGAGGGTGAGCGCGGGCGTGGTAGCAGCCAGGGATCCCTTCTCGTACTGAGCCACGAGGAGATGAGAGCGGAGCTCCCCCATTGCTTGGGGTAGAGGGGTGGTCCCTCGCCAGCATCCTGTCCACTTGGTCACTCAGGAGCAGTGATGGCAGGGTGTACAGTTGTCAGAGCCCTACCCGTTCAGACGTCCCTATGACAGGTGTACGATGATTCTGTCTGGTGTCAGGGGTGACCATGTCATTGCACCATGTGCATATTTTGCATCGTGCATTGTTTGCTGCACTTATTTGCTGCACTTGTTTGACATCGCATATGCTGGAGACTTGTTATCTGTGTTTATATGCCTATTGGTTTTCCTTTGGTATTTCTTACCCTCTTTCCAGGTTAGATGGATTCAGGTATGTATCTACCTCATTATGTTCAGTACTAGTCTTTCCCTACTGTTGAGATGAGTCTGTATTAGCTAAACTCTTAGTGTTGGTATAACCTTCTATGCATATATTTGGGTATTCGCTGAGCTATGGACTCACCCCGTTGCCATATATGTTTATTTCAGGTTGATGTCTGCGAGGAGATCCCGAGCCGCCAGTCCCTAGCTCCAGAGGAGCTTCGCTTGGTTTTATTTTATGTTTGTTTTGCTTATGGACCCTGTAGTGTTTCCTATGCTTCCGGTGTGGTGTTTCGAACATGTATTCATGTTTTATTTGATGGTATTGTACTTTTGAGTCCTATGTTGGACTTCGATTGGTTTTGGATTTGTTCCTGCCCCATGGCAGCTCAGGTGAGTTCGGATTTAGTTTTTCGATAGTTATATTCATATAACTGTTGTTTCTGCTTATATCTGAGGCCTGTGGCCTTTTAAACTGCGTGGTTGTGCAAATATTTAAACTGCGTGGATTGTTATATATATTGTGTGTGTGTAAATTGTCCGCCGGACAGGGGAGGTGTTGTCCGATTTTATATTGGATCAGCGGCTCCTGGGTCTCGGGGCGTGACAAAGGAAGCAGCAGGAGAGGCACAAATGAGTGTGTGGTAGTGACTTGGCCAAGTAAAGATATAATTACAAGTTTTATGTTAACCTTATGATGGTGTTGTGTAGAACAACTTACGTTTGCTACTTATGTGCCTAATGGATGACTATGTGACTTTATGACATGATGGTAAGTATGATGTTGATATGCTAAGTTCCATGTCACCATGATATGAAAAATAGTTAGGTGCATGTATGTGTAAGTTTTAAGTATTCCGCTGCCTTACAATGTTCACATGCCCCTATGTATGTTAACGTAACGCCGCTTTACGGAAAAAAAAGCAGGCGTTACAGGTTGGTATCAGAGCAGTTGTCATTTCACTACACACACATCAAGCCTCCTTCCTGCAGCTTCTAAGTATGTATCTCTATGCATACTTTATGTTTTCTTGTATGAAGTCTAGCATATACGAGTATGAATGATACCTTATGATGGATAATGGAAAGTACCTATAAGATATGTGAATATGGATGATATTTTTCTTTATAAAAATCAAATAATTTAGAATTCATTATGGGGTAGGGATAGGAAAAAAACGTATTATTGTAATTATTAAGGTGAAGGAAACTGAGTTTATCGTGTGTGCTTTTCTCTGTATATATTTGTGAATTGAAAAAAAAGAGAAACTAGTTCTGTACTCGTTTTCTCAGTTCTGTATTGACTGTGTTGTTTTTTTTCAATTCCAGATGTTGCAGGAGATCAGCACCACGAGTCGTTACCATGGGCGGAGTCGTGAGCTGCTGGAGCAAATAGAAGAGGTGGAGTATAGTCCGGTCCTTGGGATCCAAGGCAATATGGGGAAGTTGGACCGACTATCCTGGAAACTCGAGCAGGAAGGGTTTCCGATCATGGATGACCATAGGATTGGAGCGCTGCTTCGTTCATTGCCCAATCGTGCGAGAGAGGTTGCTTATCAGATCTGGGGGCAGCATGGATGTCGTATCTCATATACGGAATTATGTAAGCAACTTCTTAAGCATGGGTTTTCGGAGGATCTGGGGGACTCTGAGGAAGATCCCGAGATGTATGAGGAGGATCCCGAGATGTATGAGGAGGACCCCAAGATGTACGAGGAGGGTCCCGAGATGTATGAGGAGGATCCCGAGATGATTGAGGAAGACCCCGAGATGCTCGAGATGTTTGAGGAAGACCCGATGATCGAGGAAGATCTCGAGATGCTTGAGGAAGATCCCGAGATGCTTGAGATGTTTGAGGAAGGCCCCGGGATGTTCGAGGAAGACCCCGAAGTGGCCGAGGAGGTTCCTGAGATAGAAGAAGAGGATCCGATGGAAACGGTAGAAGATCCTGAGGCAGGCCAAGGGGAGATGAACGAGGGGGTGATAGTTACTGCCATGATATTCTTCATTATGGGCATGATGGCAACTCATCTATTTCATTGAGTTCGGTTAGTTTTTGTGAACCAATAAGGTCTAAGTTAGTTGTAATACAATTAGTCATGAGTGTGACTCAACTTTGTGTTCATAAACCTGGTATGAATTGAGCACCATCATAATGTTAGTAGTTAAGGTGAACCTAGTGTTATCGAAATGTTATATAACCTGTACATTATATGAGAGTGTGTACTAATATAAGAATTAGTATGAAAATGACTATACTAATTTACCGATCATATAGGTTCTTGATATGAGCCTACATACAGGGTGACTGGTATCCTTCCAACTTATAAGTTATCACCTACGCATGTTATCCCATAAGCAATTATAGGTATTATATCTATAAAAAAAATTTGTATTATCAATGAATATTTCACTGTTATCTTATATATAATATATAAGATTACCGTAAGTTATTTATGGTGATACAATAAATAGGATCTCACCTATTCTATAATAACCATACAACTAATATAATTCGTAGCTTAGGTTGAGAACTAATATTTCAGAAGCCTACTATTGTTACGTTTACCCATAACTAAAATAAGTATATAATTATGACACATGCATATAAATATACCATGGATTTATGATGATACTGGCTCAATTATATATTAAGGAGATAATCAGACTTCATGGAGTTCCCAAGATCATCATCTCAGATAGGGATTGTCGCTTTACCTCGCATTTTTGGGACTGTGTTCAGAAGTCTCTCGGCACTAAACTACGATTCAGCACCGCCTTTCATCCACAGACTAACGGGCAAACTGAACGAGTGAATCAAGTGCTGGAAGACATGCTACGAGCTTGTGCCTTGGATTTCAAAGGGAGCTGGTGTCGATATCTATGTTTAGCGGAATTTGCATACAACAATAGCCACTAAGCTACTATCGAAATGACACCCTATGAAGCTTTGTACGGGAGGAGATGTAGGTCTCCAATTTGTTGGTACGAAGGTGGTGAAAAAAAGGAAATGGGGCTCAAGACGGATCTCATCGATAGCACCACCCGAGCTATACAGAACATTCGACGACGAATAGAAGCTGCTCAGAGCCGGCAGAAGAGTTATGCAGATGTCCGACGTAGACCACTGGAATTTAACGTTGGAGATTTGGTGTTCCTCAAAGTGGCTCCTATGAAAGGGGTGACGAGATTTGGGAAGAGAGGAAAACTGAGTCCGCGATATGTGGGACCGTACCTGATCCTGAAGCGAGTCGGCAAGGTAGCATATGAGCTAGAGCTGCCTCAGGAGATGTCAGCTATTCATAACATGTTCCATGTGTCAATGCTTAAGAAGTGTATTCCAGATATACATCGAGTGATCGAACCACAGACAGTACAAGTTCAGGAGGACCTAAGTTTCGAAAGCCGACCTATTCAGATCTTGGATCGAGAGATCAAAAAGCTAAGGAACAAGGAAGTACCCTTAGTCAAGGTTCTATGGCAAGGTCAACGATTCGAGGAAGCTACCTGGGAACGCGAGGACGAAATGAGACCCAAGTACCCGGAGTTATTCTAAGTTCGAGGACGAACTTTCACGAGGTATTGGGGATTATAACGACCCGAAAAATCTTCTCAATATTTTCTTTAAAATATTGATCATGTCTAAATAGTTTTGAAGGAGTTTAGAGATACTAGTACGAACATTAGCCTAATTATCCATAATTTCTCATTTAAATTGAGAAGCTAGAGATACTAGTACGAACCTTAGCCTAATTATCCATAATTTCTCATTTAAATTGAGAAGCTAAGTACTAACGGGCATTTCTAAGACCATGATTATTAGTGGATTTTAGGTGAAATTTAATATAAATATAAATGGGTTTTAATTAGGAATATTAGTATGATCATGGGGGAATTTTTGGGGAATTTTCAAAAATAATATAAAAATAAAATGAAAAATAAAATATAAATAAAGTGCATGCACCAAGGATTAAACCTTGGACCTATGTTCCCACCATGCATGTACTAATCAATTCACCTAGCAAGGGAGTGCTAGTAGAGAATGAAATGGATTTTGGTTAAGGCTAAGGGAAAATGAAGAGTCATCCACCATGACTCTTCACTTGCCCTCCTTAATGTGGTTTAAAGAGGTGGCATGGGAGTTACTTTGCTTCTTCCACCAAGTCCATCCTTCTTCCTCTTCCTTCCTCATTCTAGCCGAAACCTCAAGGGGGAGTTTCCCATTGGAAAAGCTTCACAAGAAGGTCTCTCTTCCAAGATCCAAGTTTTTTTACAAGGTTGCAAAGGCTAGGGGTGGTCAAGAGACAACAAGGTCTTCATCCTCCTCCCCATCTAAGGTCTATAACCAAGGTAAACCAAGGTAAGACTCCCTCACCTGTGGTGTAATGGTTTTCCTTGATATGGTTATGATCTAAGTTTTTGTTTGAGATCTAAGTTGAGAAATCCATGAAAGAGGACTTCTAGGGTTCGGCCACCTTCATGTTTCCATGGCTAGGACTAGTTTTAACTCTCTAATGATGGTTCTTATGTCTCCTTATGATGTAAGTGATGTTAGTGGTGATTCATGTGAATTTTTACATGCTTAATGGCTCCTATAAGTTTCGGCCAAGACCCCTAACCCATGGATGGAACTTGATCTAACCCTTCAACATGTTTAATTTGTTTCCCCTATGACATGATGGATAGTAATTGGGTTTTATAATAATTTTTCTATGAATTTCATGGGCCTTTAGGTTTTGGCCAAGGGCTAATCTAGGGCTAAGGGATTAGGGTTAACTTTAACTATGGGATCAAATGTTTTCTATGGCATCGTATGTTTGTATGGGACGTTAATTGTGACCTATATGAATTTTTCCATGGACCTAGGGTTCCTTAGGGTTTCGGCCAAGACCATGACCCAGGGCTTGGATTGGGTTAAGGTCTCAAGGATACTTGTTGTTAGGTCACAATGATGTAAGTATATGGTTAAGCATGATGTATGGATCCTTATGTTACAAAAACCCTAGTTTTATGTGCTATGTGACATGATTTTTGGTATGTTTAGGTTATGTGTGATGTTTTATTCATGAATATTATAGATCAAATACCATGAACATATGTGATGTAGGAGTAGGTTGAATAGAATAATGCATGTAGAATATGTGTGCGAAGGTCTATGTATGGTTTATGATGAATGTTATGACCCTAAATACTGTAGTATGCCATGAACACGACAAGCTTTATGAACTAGGATGATGTTTATACCGTAGGACATGATTATGTATGCATGTCATGTTTATGACTAAAAATGATGAATGAAGTTAATGATCATGCCTTCGAGGCATAATGATGATATGGAATGAAAATGATGAACGAAGATAAGGTTCATGCCTTCAAGGCATAATGATGATGTTAAGTATTAAGAATGAATGATTATGCTATGTATGTTTATGAATAAAGAAGCATGTGAAAGAATTTTATTTTATGAATGGGCTTGTACCGGACCTAAGCAAGGTCCACGGTTCTGGACTACCGATGAAGCTGTCCACGGTTCTGCACTACCGATGAAGCTGTCCACGGTTCGGGGACTACCGATGAAGCTGTCCTTACCCTAGTAGGTCGAGACTAGCTACCTCGTATTTACTTAGGGATGCACGCATATGATGTATGAATGTGGTACAAGCCGGGGACCCCAATGATGTTATGATTATGTTTAAGTATCTAAAAGTATGATTTTAAAAATTAAGCATCCTTATGTATATTCATTTTGACTCATGCATTCATTCATGTTATGCATTATGCCATGATAGAAAATGTTTATGTTTATGCTTATGTTAAGAATTATGCCATGATAGAAAATGTTTATGTTTATGCTTATGTTAAGAATTATGCCATGATAGAAAAATGTTTTAAGTTTATGTTTGATGTTAAGAATGATGCCATGATAGAAAGATGCTTTATGTTTATGTTTGATGTTATGAAGTATGCCATGATAGAAAAGGGTTTATGATTATGATTGATGTTAAGGAACTATGCCATAATAGAAAATGCTTTATGCTTTATGCTCATGTTCTATGTTAAGATCTATGTCATGCTAAGTGAATTTTATATGCTTATGTTTTATGTTAAGCACCTAGTGATATTAATGTTCGTGTGCTTATGTTTAAGTGACGAATGGTTTTAGTGAGTAGGAAAGGGTCTTACTAAGCCTATGTTCTTATAGTCTTACTTTTCTTATACCGCAGATCAAGTAAGAGGATACTAACGAAGCAGCAGGAGAGGCACAAATGAGTGTGTGGTATTGACTTGGCCAAGGAAAGATATAATTACAAGTTTTATGTTAACCTTATGATGGTGTTGTCTAGAACAACTTACGTTTGCTACTTATGTGCCTAATGGATGACTATGTGACTTTATGACATGATGGTAAGTATGATGTTGATATGCTAAGTTCCATGTCACCATGATAGGAAAAATAGTTAGGTGCATGTATGTGTAAGTTTTAAGTATTCCGCTGCCTTACAATGTTCACATGCTCCTATGTATGTTAACGTAATGCCGCTTTACGGAAAAAAAAGCGGGCGTTACAGTAGGAACATCTGCAAATAGGTTAATATCCAACCATAGATATGAACAACCATGGCTAGAGTCCATCATGTTATTCTTAGCTATGAAGGTAGGTAATTATACCGATTACATATTATACATATGTATCTATCACATTATGCTATCAACTAATTGAATGTTTGTATAAATCATTAGGTTGTTAACTCATTAACAAGTATGCAATAATATACATAGCACCCAACTGCACCTCTCTTTACATCGACCTTGGTTGTGGCACAATAAATCGATGCTCCAAGCTTAAGGCTGACCCATTAATTAAGAAATAGTTTTAATATGGTTGGAGCTCATTTAACCGTTTAGTCAGGCTTGGATGTGTCCAACAACCAAAACTAAGGATTGACCCCTGACTCCAACTATATTAATCATAAATTAATTCCATGGTTTGAGCATGTTGAGGTTCAAGCCGGGCATGGATGTGTCCATCAACACAAACAAGTAACAAAACTCCTGTTCTAACCATATTAATGGCAGGTGTTGGCCTTAATATTATGTAAGGGGTTTTGGGTCTCATCCTTTTCCTTTTAAACACATTCATGACATATAATTATGTCATGTTCTAACGATTTCCTTAATAAAGTATGTATGTGACTTAATTTATCAAGTCTCATTAATTGAATTAAGAACTGGATTTCCTAATACTAATTTCACACTTTATTCAAGGAATTGTTTTGGGAAATAATTTCCTAAATTGTCATAATCAATTTCGGAAATAATATATTTAAGACTTTGATTTCTCTAAATCAAATCTTATTTAATTAAGAGACAAATTCCCTTTATTCAACCACATATTATTTTCATGAAAATCTTATTTAACGAAATAAACTCTATAGGAAATAATTTTTCCTAATTAATTTTAGAGACAACAATATGTAAGAGCATCACCTCATAAATCAAATAAGGAAATTATCGTTTGAGAATCACCTCAAAAATTTCTAAGATTTGATCACATATTTTATTTATGGATAATTAATTACAACAAATTATTTACTTTGGATGGCTCCCCGAGGCACTCCCTAAAGAAAAGAAATTTGTTATAAATCTAATTTGGCCTGCTCCCCGAGGCATAACCAAATTAAACTTGACAATTAAAGAACTTGTTAATAATATAATTTGGATGGCTCCCCGAGGCCTACCCAAATCAATTTTAACAATTCATATTCAAAATAGGAAATTAAATTATAACAACTAACTTTAATTTGGGTGGCTCCCCGAGGCACTCTCCAAAGTAAAGAATTTTGTTAATAATTTAAAAACCAATTTGAATTTAATTGTCAATTAATGTTTCCATAAAATGTCTAGACTTTCATGAAAAGAAAGTGACCAAAATTACGAGCTTTCCATAAATGGAAAGTTTCCAAAATTAAAAGGTTTTCAGAATTATTGTAAGTATCTGGTACAAAGAAAAACTTATGTATTTCCAAAATTGGAAAATTTTAAAAATTAGGAAATTTCCTAAATTAGAGAGTTTCTAAAAATGGAAAGTTTTCACAATTATCATAAAATTTTAAAAACAGAGATATTTCAAAAGTTTGCGAAATTTTATGAGGATTTTCAAAGTTTGAAATTCCTAAATCTAAAATTTACCATAATTGGAAAGTTTCCATAATTGGAAAAATTTCGAAAATTGAGATCATGACAAAGTTTTTCGCAAAACAATTATATGATTATGTCGAACACTATCCGACTCTGATACCACTATTGGGACCGGGTGCATGTTGACATGGATGCGGGTTCGTAATTTTAAAATTAATTACGTACAGCGGAAGGTTTAGCATAAATAATTTCTCAAATTATTTAACTACACATCTAAGCATGCAACCTTATCTTGTGTAGACATGATCATATATTTAAAATTTTGCAGAAACGTAAACTAATTTACTTGTTACCTCGCGTAACTCGAAGGAAGGGACGAGATCCAACCGTAAGCGTCCCTTGGAAGCTCCGCTTCTATTCGCATCCACACCGAGTATCTTCGGGATGACTTCGCAAAGTCACGAGTTTCGTGTTCTCGAGAACTACTAGATTCTCTGACAACGCGACAAGAAAAACCAAGAGAGAAGTAATCACATCGGAAAAACTCACCACCAAGGTTGGCCGGAATCATAATTCCGGCGAAAAGGAGGAAGATGACTTGCGCCCAATCTCAAGGTGATGATGGCCGGAGAGGAAGATCATCCCAATGGAAGAACTTCGTCGCCTCAGTGCTTCTCCTTATGCTCACGGCAAGAAGAAGGGAGGAGAGGCTGTTGGGACCGGGTGCATGTTGACTTGGATGCGGGTTCGTAATTTTTAAAATTAATTACGTGCAGCGGAAGATTTAGCATAAATAATTTTTCAAATTATTTAACCACACATCTAGCATGCAACCTTATGTTGTGTAGACATGATCATATATTTAAAATTTTGTAGAAACGTAAACTAATTTACTTGTTACCTCGCGTAACTCGAAGAAAGGGACGAGATCCAACCGTAAGCGTCCCTTAGAAGCTCCGCCTCTATTCGCGTCCACGCCGAGTTTTCTTCGGGATGACTACGCAAAGCCACGAGTTTCGTGCCGACAAGAACTACTAGATTCTCCAAAGGCATGACAAGAATACCAAGAGAGAGATGGAAAGACTAACCACCAAACGAAGAACAGAATCAAGATTCTGGGAAGAAGGAAGGAGTTGCGCCCGCTTCTTCTTCTTCTTACGGCGGCTGCTTGGTGGCCAAAGGTGGCTGAAGCTCACGGCAGCAGGGGGCCTCCTTTAGGGCCGGCGGCACTAGAGAAGGGAGAGGGAGAGAAGGAGAGGGAGAGGGCTTATTCCTAGATCTCTTGGATTGATTTCCAAGCCTTTCCTTGGTTCCTTTATATAGTGGTCTCTCAACCGCCAAGTCTCCTTTTTATGGAATAATTTTTTCATAAGAAATTTATCATATAAATTTTTCTATGATTTATTCCATCATGCCAAGCTTTTATCATAATTTAATTTATGATAAAAAAATCAACCATGTCTCCCTTTTCTTATGGAATAAATTTTCACAAGAAATTTATTATATAAATTTTTCTTATCATGGAAAATCAATTCATAATTGATTTTATAAAATAAAATAAACTATTCAAAGTTTATTTTAATTTCCATGAAAATAATAAGCCAAACCTCGGTTTATAAAATTTATATTATCCATAATTTTATAAAACAAACCACACTTGGTTTATTTTATAACTTGAACCAAAGAATTTGGTTCTCCCCTTTTTGTAGTGGGCGGCCAAGCAAAGAGGGTGGAGACCCTCTTTGGCCGGCCACATCCAAGCCTTGACCCAATGAATTAAACTCATTTAATTCATCCAATAAGTCTTCAAAAGACTTAGCCATTTTACGCTTCCGATGCGTCTCTGAAAAATTCAGATTCGACTTATCTCTCTTCATCGGAAAATCCAATTTTCAACTCGTTTTAAATCCCTCGGAATACTCGTAGTGTGTGTGACTAAATAGGCTTTCGATTTATGTTAGCCATCTATAATTAACCAATTATAGAACGATCATGAGTGGCACCTAGTAGTACATCATGATCCCCAATTAATCAAATGATCAACGGTTGACCTCAGAAATGATTCTGAAACCCTTTAGCAGCTATAATGAATCGTGCCACATTCCCTTCACCATCTTATACCCACTTGGTTCAGGACATGGTCTATGTGTGTTAGTCCCCACTAGGCTGACTACGTCACACCTAGCCCAAGTAACATTTTCTCGTCCTACGGATTCTAATTACTCTCATGTATCTAAGAGATTCAGACTCTGAACATGTCATCCTCTGGCCAGAGTCTTCGAGTAACAGTCCGACGATAGGCCTTGGGTATACATCTCCTCGCAAGGAGTGGTGAGTCCTTTGTAGGATGTTCAAACATCTTCGGGCACTTCGGCTTATACCCAATCATCCTGGGTCCACACCTCCTTGGAGATGCTTGCTTAAGATGCCAAAGTATAAGTCTCCATGACCAAGATGACTTGAACACCACAAGTCAAAGGAACATCGCACTTAAGCTGCAGTAAGAACTTCATTGATATATCTATATGTAGACTACCATATGAAGTTTTACAGCCAGTCACTCCAATGAACTAGTTCCCTTAACTAGCATTCATGTTTATCTCCGGACATCCCTATGTCACCAGCCAGTGAGAATCAGCTGATTAGAGAATAACCCATGCTAGTCTCAACAGAATTGATAGTGTCCGTATTTATCAATTCATCGACTAGGGACAATTTCAATACTTTACAATTGCACATGTAGAGATAATCACTAGTTGTGAATTCATCACAAATTCTCTCATGCTGTGAATTGTATTGCGGACATTCAGTAAATGAGTTTATGATCTCAATCAAATACATAAATATGTATACTCAAATAGTGAATATTCATTTATTAAAATAAATAATTACAATCATAAGGCGATTGCCTTAGGACACTTTTCTCATATCACTAACAGAGGCTTGTGGACGGCTAAGACGAAGAAGGTAGGAGAGGGAGAGAGCCCAAGCAAGAATACTTGTATTGATCTCTAAGCCTTGCCTTGGGTCCTTTATATAGTGGCCTCTCAACCACCAAGTCTCTTTTTTCTTATGGAAAAATTTTCATAAGAAATTTATCATATAAATTTTTTATGACTTATTCCATCATGCCATGTTTTATCATATTTTAATTTATGATAAAAATCAACCAAGTCTCTTTTTTCTTATGGAAAGAAATTTCTTATCATGGTAAATCAATCCATGATTGATTTTATAAAATAAAATAAACCAATCCATGGTTCATTTTAATTTTCATGAAAAATAAATTTCTTTATATACATTTCTTTATATATATTTCTTTATATAAATTTCTTTATCATGGTAAATCAATCCATGATTGATTTTATAAAATAAAATAAACCAATCCATGGTTTATTTTAATTTTCATGAAAAATAAACCAAACCTTGGTTTATTATAAAAAATTTATATCATCCATAATTTTATAAAACAAACCACACTTGGTTTATTTTATAAATTGAACCGAAACTTGGTTCTCTCCCTTTGTTGTGGCGGCCAAACAAAGAGGGTGGGGACCCTCTTTGGCCGGCCTATCCAAGCCATGCCCTAATGAATTAAACTCATTTAATTCGTCTATTAAGTCTTCAAAAGACTTAGCCATTTTACGCTTCCGATGCGTCTCTGAAAAATTCAGATTCGACTTATCGTTTGGCTCAACCAAACCTAATCTCTATTGATTGGAAAATCCAATTTTCAACTCGTTTTAAATCCCTCGGATTACTCATAGTGCGTGTGACTAAATAGGCTTTCGATTAATGTTGGCCGTCTATAATTAACCAATTATAGAATGATCATGAGTGGCACCTAGTAGTACATCATGATCCCCAATTAATCGAAAGATCAACGGTTGACCTTAGAAATAATTCTGAAACCCTTCAGCTGCTATAATGAATCGTGCCCCATTCCCTTCACCATCTTATACCAACTTGGTTCAGGACATGGTCTATGTGTGTCAGTCCCCACTAGGCTGACTACGTCACACCTAGCCCAAGTAACGCTTTCTCGTCCTACCGATTCTAATTACTTCATGTATTTAAGAGATTCATACTCTGAACATGTCATGCTCTGGCCAGAGGCTTCGAGTAACAATCCGATGATAGGCCTCGGGTATACATCTCCTCGCAAGGAGTAGTGAATCCTTTGTAGGCTGTTCAAACATCTTAGGGCACTTCGGCTTATACCCAATCATCCTGGGTCCACACCTCCTAAGAGATGCTTGCTTAAGATGTCAAAGTATAAGTCTCCATGACCAAGATGACTTGAACACCGCAAGTCAAAGGAACATCGCACTTAAGCTGCAGTAAGAACTTCACTGACATATCTATATGTAGATCACCATATGATGTTTTACAGCCAGTCACTCCAATGAACTAGTTCCCTTAACTAGCATTCATGTTTATCTCCGGACATCTCAATGTCACCAGCCAGTGAGAATCAGTTGATTAGAGAATAACCCATGCTAGTCTCAATAGAATTGATAGTGTCCGTATTTATCAATTCATCGACTAGGGACAATTTCAATACTTCACAATTGCACATGTAGACATAATCACTAGTTGTGAATTCATCATAAATTCTCTCATTTTGTGAATTGTATTGCGGGCATTCAGTAAATGAGTTTAAGATCTCAATAAAATACACAAACATGTATACTCGAATAGTGAATATTCATTTATTAGAATAAATGATTACAATCATAAGGCGATTGCCTTTGGGCGCTTCTCTCATATCACTAACATTGTGCACAAGACCTGATATCTGTTTTGTCGTGGGCATGGTTTGAAGATATCAGAGTAACCCTGGACAGGGATATTGGACTGTGGTAATCCATATATTGAAATACCTAAGACGGACTAGGGATTATATGCTGGTTTACTGGGCAGACCAATTACTCCCTGTGGGTTATACAGACTCAGATTTCCTGTCAGATAGGGACAAGAGTAAGTCTACCATGGGGTTTGTGTTCACTTTAGGAGGTGGAGCCATTGTTTGGAGGAGTGTCAAGCAAAAATGCATGGCGGACTCCACCATGGATGTTGAATATGTGGCGGCCTCTGAGGCAGCCAAGGAAGCTGTATGGCTCAGAAACTTCATCATGGACTTGGATGTCACTCCTGGTTTGCCCAGATCTATCACAATCTTTTGTGATAACAGTGGTGCAGTTGCAAACTCAAAGGAACCATGAGCCTATAAGGCAAGCAAACACATAGAGCGCAAGTACCACCTGATATGAGAAATCGTAAAGCAAGGAGAAGTGGTTGTCACTAAGATTGCATCAGAGGACAACCTGGCAGATCCTTTCACTAAGGCTCTTTCAGCTAGAGCTTTTGAAAGGCATGTGGAGGATATGTGTAATAACCCGAAAAATTCTCTTAATATTTTCTTAAAATATTGAGCATGTTTAGATAATTTTCCGAGGGGCCTAGAAATATTAATACAAAATGTGGCCTAGAAATCCATATTTTCTCATGTAAATTAAGAAAACTAAGTAGTAATGGGCCTTATATGGGCTTTTTAGTACCATAATTATTGAAGAATTTTATGTAAAAATTTATATAAATATAAAGGAGTTTTAATGAGAAATATTAACATGATTATGGGGAAATTTTTAGAGGATTTTCGGAATTATGGGGAGAAGAATAGAAAATAAAAGGAAAAATAAAATAAAAAATAAGGTGCATGGACCAAGGATTGAACCTTGGACCTCTTGTACAACCATGCATGCTCTAACCAACTCACCTAGCAAGGGAATGTTATGAGGGAATGAAGTGGATATTGGTTAAGGCTTAGAAGAAGATGAAGGGTCATGGAGAGACTCTTCATTTGCCTCCTTGATGAGTTATAAAGAGGGGGGTTTGGGAGTTATTTCTTTCTTCCATCAATTGCATTTCCTCTCCTCCTCCTTCCTCATTCTAGCTGAACACCTCAAAGGGAGTTCTCCCTTGGAAAAATTTCCACTAAGGCTTCATCTCCAAGATCTAAGGTTTTCACAAGAGTACAAGGGCTAAGGGTGGTCAAGAGGCAACAAGATTTCCATCCTTCTCTCAAAGCTAAGGTTTATAATCAAGATCAACCAAGGTAAGACTCCCTCACCTGTGGTATAATGGTTTTTCTTGAAGATTAACATGATATGAAAGTCTTGTATGTGATGGTTATGTTGGAAAACCAAAGGACACCCATGAACCTAACATTATAGGTTTCGGCCACCATGGGTTCTTGGTCTATAATGATGATAAAAATCAAAATCATGTTGTGTAATGTGCCCTTATGATGTTTAGAGATTAAATATAATTTTTGAGAATTTTTGGGGTACCCTAGGATCCCCTAGGGTTTCGGCCCACTTCAAGGACCCATGGGTAGTGTTGGGTCTTAAACTTCATGTATATGTTTTATGTGTTATCATGATATAAGGGAGATGGAGGGTGATTTATGTGAATTTTCACATGGCCTAGAGACCCTATGAGTTTCGGCCAAGATTGCCAATAGGGTAGAAAGCTAGGACTTATTTCAAGTAAGGGCCTCAAGGGCCCTATGGTAAGATATAATTGATGTTTAATGATTGGTTGGGGATTTTAATGGAATTTTTCCATGCCCCCATGGCCTTATAAGTTTCGGCCATCCCTAGGAAGGTGGGCTAAAGGTTAGGGTTAACCCTAATCATGAGCCCCAATAGCTTCCTATGGTCTCATAGATGATGCATGGTTGTTCCTTGACCTTATGCTATTGTACATGTTTATGGAATTGATGGAACTCCACCTATAGGTTTCGGCCAAGCCATGTATCTAGGGTTTGGGGTGGAGTTAGGGTTCAAAGAATGATGGTTTATGCTTACCACCAAGTATTTATATGTATAGGTTCAAGCATGTGGTAGAAATCATGTTAACCATAACCCTAATATTTAAGCACCATGTTCTATGTTTTATGTTTTATGTTTATGATTGGATGCCATGCTTAATAGGGTTTATTATGAATGTCTTATGTTTTATGCCATGTAATTGAATGATAAGTAGAATGTTATGGAAATGCTACCTATGCATGCTTAAGATAGATACCATGCTTAGGCAAGAAATGCAAGGTGTACCTTATGTATCATGATCATACAAGCTCTATGTAGTAGGATAAATATCTATGAAAACATGTCATGTTCGATGCAATGCGTACCTTCTATGTTATGATCATGCAAGTACTAGAAATAGGAATGATGTTTAGGTATGCATGCCATGTTTTATGTAGGAAGATGTATGCCATGTTGTATGAATAATGATGTATGCCATGTCGTATGGATAATGATGCATGCCATGTTAATGAATAAAGACTTATGCCATGTTATGAAAGAAGATGCATACCATATTTATGAATGAAGATAATGCTCATGCCTTCCAGGCATCATGATGTTATGCAATAAGAATGAACAATGAAAGGACAAGCATATGTTAAGTCATGCTTTATGTAACATGGGTATGCTATGAATGTCTTATGAAGGATGAAACGTGTAAAGTATATTACTTTATGAATGGGCTTGTACCGGAGCGAAGTATGGGTCCAAGGGATGGGCACCTTAAGAACGCCCTGGTTCTGGACTACCGAAGCTGTCCACGGTTTTGGCACTACCGGAGCTGTGCAACAGGGATGGGCTCCTTAAGAACGCCTCGGTTCGGGGACTACCGACTATGCTGTCCTTACCCTAGTAGGTCGGGGCTCGCTACCTCGGACTTGCTAGGGATGCGCGCTTATGATGTATGTATGTGGTACAAGCTGGGGACCCCAATGATGATATGATGATTATGTTTAAGCATTTAAAAGTATGTTTCTAAAAGTTAAGCATCCTTATGTATATGCATTCCACTCATGCATTCATTCATGTTATGCATTATGCTATGTTGATAAGATTTTATGCTTAGACTTCATGTTAAGAAATATGCATGAGAATAAATGATCTATGCCATGATTATGCTAAGAAGATGTTCATATGCTATGATAGGAAGTATGCTTATGTTTAGGCCATACAGGTTGTTTTACACCTTATGGACATGTTTATACTATGTATTATGCCATGTCATGAATGGTTAAGATGCTATGTTTATACCATGAATTATGCCATGAATGTTTAGGATGTTATGTTTATACCCATGAATTATGCCATGCTAGGAACGTTGATTATGTTTATGCTTATGCCATATAGTATGGCATGTTTAGAATGTTATTATGTTATGTTCATGCCACGTATTATGCCAGGCTTAAAATGTTTACTATGTTTATGATTAGGCCATGTCTTATGCCATGCTAGGAATGTTCACTTATGTTTATGTTCATGTCATGCTATGTATATGATAAGTGATTCAAGATGTTATGTTTTAAGTAGAGCACCATGTATATTAATGTTTCATGTGCTCATTATGAGATGATGAATGGTTTTTGTGAGTAGGAAAGAGTCTTACTAAGCCTGTGTGCTTATAGTCTTATTTCCTTATACCGCAGATCATTCAAGGGGACAATGATGGAAGCAGCAGGAGGGCAAGAACGCATGTGTGTGGTAGTGACTTGCCCCAGGAAAACCCTATGTTTATCGTTTATGCTAGAACTTGACTTTGGTCACTTATATGCTTGAATGCTTGAATAATGACTTATGGAACTCTATGATGTGATGTTAAGTATGACATGATATGACATGATACGATGTTTAAGTATGAAGTCAATATGCCGAGTTTCCATGTCATTATGTTGGGAATGGTAGTAGGGCATGTATGTATAAGTTAAAGTTATTCCGCTGCCTTATGATGTCTACATGTCCTAAGTATGTTAACGTAACACCGCTTAGGAATAAAAAAAAGCGGGCGTTATAATATGGGAGTCAGATGTATGGCAGTGAGAGAGCAGCAATGTCTTTAAGTATAAGTGGGAGATTGTAAGATGTTTATACTGAAAGACATGAATTTCTTTATATGAACATCTTTATTATGAAAAGAGAATCACAACCACACTAGGTGCCTACTTATATTAGTACATGCATGAAGTCCAATACTACGCATTGTAGATAACATGGTGTGTGGTGACACATGGATGATCGTGTTATTAGTTCCCTGCCTAGTATAAGTAGAGGCTTACAACCGAGATGGAATTAGACAACCCATCGGAATGGTTGTAGTGTAATTAGGTGTAGTTGATCTTGACCATAGAATTACACTAGTGTGCTTTGAGTACATTGAGCAGGACCAAATCCAGAGGTTATCTAATTTGTACTAACTCGATAATTGGATAGGACGTCAATTTATATTATGGAGTGTGATCCCTTAATCCTGAAATAATAATGGGCATATATTATTAATTATTATTTCTTTAATTTACCAATGTGCGAGGTCTTTCTGTTAGATCGATAGGCCCGGTAAGTTGGGAGATAATATTAATAATATGATGTGGTATTGATTATTGACGGAAGTCGTGTCCTGGTTAGTCGGGATGATGATGCCCCCTTGATGTGCTCAAGAGGTTCATCGTGCTAATCCCTGTAGGTGGATTTGATCCGACATGATGATAAGGTTGAGTAGTACTAATCAAGTATCCAGAAGTTAATTAATTTGAATTTTTAGTAATTTAAATTAATTAATGGGCATTCGAGATCTTAAACATAGGGGGATGGACGACTTGTAATATATGGAGCCCATATGAAAATATGGAGGTTGGTGAGGAAGTTCAACTAAGATCCTTTAGTGGAATGGATCATAATTAATAGATCGGGTTTTGATCCTTTATGTAACGCCCGCCCTTCCGGCCCTACGACGTAGGTAGAAGGCGGCGTTACACTAACATACATATATGCATATGGATATCTTAATGCAGCAGAATAAATTAAAACTTTATACATATGCGCTTAAACCATGCAACTAACACTTGAATCATGTAAACATGTCTTAACTATCATTCTTAAACATGGTTACTTGGTAAACATAGCATTGTTATAACATATGAATATAAGATATATCATGTAAGACATAACATCATTGATCATGCTTGCATTCAACATCGCTTATCCTACCATCAAGCTTAAAGCCAACATAAGTATAGCATCATGGGATAGCATGTTAACATCATAATTTACTCACGGAAAGTATAGCAATAAAGCATGATATGAAAATCACATAAGTTATTCTTTAGGCAAAACCATCATAAGTATAGCATGGAACTAAAGAGGACAATGCAAAATATAGGACATGTGACAAAGTATAAGTACTAGGATCTTTTTCTTTTTCTTTTGCCAAGTCACTGCCACACACACACACTTGCCCTCCTGCTGCTTCCCTTAGCTTAGTATCCTTTGCTTGATCTGCGGTATAAGAAAGTAAAACTATAAGCACATAGGCTTAGTAAGACTCTTTCCTACTCACTAAAATCATACGTCGCATACATTCAATGAAAAGGCATAACATAGAGAGTGTATATAAACAAAAGCATATCATGAGAAGGTATTCATAAAGCATTTGACATGAGGAGGCATATAGATGTACATGAAAACACATAATCACATAAAAGTGCTCAACATGGAATGGAAGTGCATAAAGCTCATGGCATAAGAGTGCTTGACATTGTTAGTGATATGAGAGAAGTGTCCTAAGGCAATCGCCTTATGATTGTAAACATTTATTTTAATAAATGATAATTCACTATTTGAGTATACATGTTAGTGTATTTGATTGGGATCTTAAACTCATCTACTGAATGTCCGCAATACAATTCACAGCATAAGAGAATTTGTGATGGAATCACAACTAGTGATTATCTCTACATGTGCAATTGTGAAGTATTGAAAATATCCCTAGTCGATGAATTGATAAAAACAGACACTATCAATTCTTTTGAGACTAGCATGGGTTATTCTCTAATCAGCTGATTCTCACTGGCTGGTCACATTGGGATGTCCGGAGATAAACATGGATGCTAGTTAAGGGAACTAGTTCATTGGAGTGACTAGCTGTAAAACTTCATATGGTAATCTATATGGATATGTCAATGAAGTTCATACTGCAGCATAAGTGCGATGTTCCTTTGACTTGCAGTGTTCAATTCATCTTGGTCATGGAGACTTATACTTTAACATCTTAAGCAAGCATCTCCAAGGAGGTGTGGACCCAGGATGATTGGGTATAAGCCGAAGTGCCCGAAGATGTTTGAACAGCCTACAAAGGATTCACCACTCCTTGCGAGGAGATGTATACCCAGGCCTATCGTCGGATTGTTACTCAAAGCCTCTGGCCAGAGCATGTCATGTATAGAGTGCGAGTCTCTAAAATACATGAGAGTAATTAGAAATCCAAAGGACGAGAAAGACACTACTTGGGCTAGGTGTGACGTAGTCAGTCTAGTGGGGACTGACACAAACAGACCATGTCCTGAACCAAGTGGGTATAAGATGGTGAAAGGAATGGGGCACGATTCATTAGAGCTGCTGAAGGGTTTCAGAATTACTTCTGAGGTCAACCGTTGATCTTTCGATTAATTGGGGGTCATGATGTACTACTAGGTGCCACTCATGATCGTTCTATAATTGGTTAATTATAGACGGCCAACATAAATTGAAAGCCTATTTAGTCACATGCACTATGAGTAATCCGAGGGATTTAAAACGAGTTAAAAATTGGATTTTGCAATCAAGAGAAATAAGTCGAATCTGAGTTAATCAGAGGCGCAACGGAAACTTAAAATGGCTAAGTCTTTTGAAGGCTTATTGGGCGAATTAAATGAGTTTAATTCGCGATCGGTTCGGCTCGGTTTGGCCGGCCAAAGAGGGTGCCAAACCCCTTTGTTTTGGCCGGCCATTAAAAGGGAGAAAACCAATTTATTTGGTTTAATTAATAAAATAAATCTAGCGCGATTTGTTTTATAAATTATGGATAAATAAATTTGTATAAAGAAATTTATATAAATAAATTTATAGAAATTTATTCTTTTTATGGAAATTAAAATGATCCATGGAATGTTTATTTTAATTTTATAAAATCAATTATGAATTGATTTTTCCATAATAAGAAATTTATAAATTTCTTGTAAAATTTATTCCATAATAAAAGGAGAGATGTATTTGTTTTATTATAAATTAGTTATAATAAAACTTGGCTTAAACAGAATAATTAATAAGAGAATTTATAGGATAAATTTCTTATGAAAATTCCGTTAGGAGGGAGACTTGGCAAGGGAGATGCTACTATATAAAGGAACCAAGGCTAGGCTTGAATTCCTGAAGCAATAGAGTAATCAAGAGATTAACTCTCTCCCTCTCTCTCTCTAACTCTCTCTCTCTCTAGGGCCGGTGCCCTTCTCTCTCTAGGGCCGGCTCTCTCTCCTCCCCTAGGGCCGGCGCACATCCCAAGGGTGGCCGTGAGTTTCTTCCACCAAGTTCGTGCCGAAGAAGAAGAAGAAGCGGATCGCGACTCCTTCCTTCCTTTCCCGGAATTTTGATTCCGTTAACTTGGTGGTTAGTTTCCTTTCTTCTCTCTTGATCTTCTAGTTGTGCCTTTAGAGAATCTAGTAGTTCTCGTCGGCACAAAACTCGTGACTTTGCGAAGTCATCCCGAAGAGAACTCGGCGTGGACGCGAATAGAGGCGGAGCTTCCAAGGGACGCTACGGTTGGATCTCGTCCCTTTCTTCGAGTTACGAGAGGTACAAAGTAAATTAGTTTACTTTTCCGCAAAGTTTTAATTTATGATCATGTCCACACATCATAAGGTTGCATGCTAGATACGTGGTTAAAATAATTTGAGAAATTATTTTATGCTAATTCTTCCGCTGCACGTAAAAATTTAAAATTTTACGAACCCGTATCCTTGTCAACATGCACCCGGTCCCAACAGTGGTATCAGAGCCGGTTAGTGTTCGACATAATCATATAATTGTTTTGTGGAAAACTTTGTCATAATCTCAATTTTGGAAAAATTTTCAATTATGGAAACTTTCCAATTATAATAAATTTTAGATTTAGGAATTTCTAAGTTTGGAAATCCTCATGAAATTTCGCAAACTTTTGAAATTCTCTAATTTTTGAAATTTTATAATAATTGTGAAAACTTCCCATCTTTGGAAACTTTCCAATTTTGGAAAATTTTCTATTTTAGAAATTTTCCAATTTTGGAAATATGTAAGTTTTCTTTGTACCAGAAACTTACAATTATTCTGAAAACCTATTATGAAATCTCGCAATTTTGGGCACTTTCTTTCAAGAAAGTCTAGACAAATTTATGGACAATTAATTGACAATTAAATTTGAATTGGTTTTTAAATTGTCAATAAAATTCTTTATTTTGGATTGAGCCTCGGGGAGCCGTCCAATTTAAAGTTAGTTGTTGTAATTTAATTTCCCAATTTTAAATGAAATTTTCATGCTTGATTTGGTTAGCTTCCGAAGCGGACCAAATTGGATTTACGACAAATTACTTTTCTTTGGGTATCTGAGCCTCGGGGAGCCACCCTTAGAAAATAATTTGTTGTAATTAATTAAATCCATGAATAAAATATGATTTAAGAGGTGATGCTGTTACATATTGTTGTCTCCAAAATTAATTAGGAAAATGGTTTCCTATAGAGTTTTCTTAAATGAGATTTTCATGAAAATAATATGTGGTTGAATTAAGGGAATCTCTCTTAATTTAATAAGATTTGATTTAGAGAAATCAAAGTCTTAAAACATATTATTTCTGAAATTGATTATGACAATTTAGGAAATTGTTTCCCAAAACAATTCCTTAATAAAGTATGAAATTAGAATTAGGAAATCCGGTTCCTAATTCAATTAATGAGACTTGATAAATTAAGTCACATACATACTTTATTAAGGAAATCGTTAGTCATGACATAATGTCATGAATGTGCTTAGAAAAGAAAGGATGAGACCCAAAACCCCTTACAAAATATTAAGGCCAACACCTTCCATTAATATGGTTAGAATCGGAGTTTTGTTTCTCGTTTGGGTTGATGGACACATCCATGCCCGGCTTGAACCTCAACATGTTCAAACCATGGAATTAGTTTATGAATAATATAGTTGGAGTCAGAGGTCAATCCTTAGTTTTGGTTGTTGGACACATCCAAGCCTGACTAAACGGTTGAATGAGCTCCAACCATATTAAAACTATTTCTTGATTAATGGGTCAGCCTTAAGCTTGGAGCATCGATTTGTTGTGCCACAGCCAAGGTCGATGTAAAGAGAGGTGCAGTTGGGTGCTATGTATATTGTTGCATACTTGTTAATGAGTTAACAACCCAATGATTTATGCAAACATTCAATTAGTTGATAGCATAAAGTGATAGTTACATATATGTGATGTGTAATCGGTATAATTACCTACCTTCATAGCTAAGAATAACTTGATGGCCACAGCCATGGTTGTTTTTATCTATGGTTGGATATCAACCTATTTGGAGATGTTCCTACAATCTCCCGAATTGATAAAAAGGGTTATTCAATTTGAAAAATAAATAGGATTTTATTAATGTATGTTGATACATTCTTTATCATTCTTCTCACATAAGCTCAATTTGTATTTCTAGGTTAATCACTCGATCATGTCTTCTCTAAACTTGCGTTCCATTTTGGACACCAATAAACTGACTGGGCCGAACTTCATGGACTGGCTTCGAAACCTGAGGATAGTCGTCAAGGCAGAGAAGCTTGCTTATGTCATTGAAGATCAACTTCCCAACCGTCCTCCAGAGGTGCAACTCCAGACCAGTTAGTGGCCTATCAGAAACATGTGACGATTCTGAACTTGCGAGTTGCATTATGCTAGCCTCTATGGTACCTGAGCTGCAAAAGCAGCATGAGCATATGGATGCTTATACCATCATCTTCCATCTTCATGAGTTGTTTGAAGAGCAGGCGAGATCCGAAAGGTTCGAAGTCTCCAGACTCCTCTTCACCTCTAAGATGCAGGAAGGCACTTCTGCCTNCTCTTTCAGGTAAGCGATGAACGGAGCTCTCCAGTCCCCTCTATCTCTGCTTCTGCTTCCCTCTCGATTTGAGCTACCAGCATGACCTGGGGTGAAGGTTTGGGGAAAACCCATGGACGGACCGAGCTGGCCAGCCTGGCTAGCTCATCCGCCTTGGCGTTGTCCCCTCGGGGGATCTGGATAAGCTGGACTTCTTGAAATTCTGCTTGTAATTTCTGATATGCTTCTACATAAGCCTGCAGCTTCTCATCATTCACTTCGAAACGTCCGGCCACCTGCTGAGTCACTAACTGAGAATCAGAGTGCAGGATGACTCGAGTGGCCCCGACCTGTCTAGCCGCTTGGAGGCCGGCCAAGAGGGCCTCATACTCCGCCTGATTATTAGTAGCTTGGTATTCTAGTCGCACCGCGAGATGAATGGGGTCTCCCTTAGGAGACATTAACAGAATGCCTAAGCCACTCCCCACCCGAGTGGCCGACCCATCCACGTATATCTTCCAGACCTCTTCTTCTTCCCCCGTATGAAGTTCACTCAAGAAATCTGCCAAGGCCTGAGCTTTGATCGCCGTTCTGGGCTGGTATTGAATGTCGTACTCGCTTAGTTCAGTTGTCCATTTGACCAACCGACCTGAGACTTCAGGATTGATCAGGACCTTCCCGAGTGTGCTATTGGTCAACACTCGGATGGGATGGGCCAGAAAGTAAGGTCGCAGTCGCCGAGCCATCAACACCAAGACATAAGCTAACTTCTCGAGTGTAGTATACCTACACTCGGCCTCTTTGAATAAGTGCCCAAAGAAATAGACCGGTTGTTGCTCGGTCTGTTTCTGGGTTACAAGTACAGCGCTTGCAGCTCCATCAGTAGAAGATAAATAAACATACAGTGGTTCTCCTTCTTCTGGCTTGGCTAGCACCGGCAGACTGACCAAGTAAGCTTTCAACTCCTCGAAAGCTCGGTCACACTCGGCATCCCATTGAAATTTGGAGGCCTTGCGCAGGATCTTGAAGAATGGCAAACTTCTGTCAGCTGAACGAGAGATAAATCGGGACAGAGCTGTGATCCTCCCGGTCAAACGCTGCACTTCTCTTAGTTCTTGGGTGGCGGCATGTCGAGCAGAGCTCTCACCTTGCCTGGGTTGGCTTCTATCCCCCGCTCAGTCAGGATGTAGCCTAGGAACTTCCCGCTTTTGGCTCCGAACAAACATTTTGCAGGGTTGAGTTTGAGGCCATACCTTCGAAGGGTGCAGCAGGTCTCCCCGGACATCAGCTATCAGTCGGCAGCCCGGTTGGACTTGATAAGGATATCATCCACATATACTTCCACATTTCTCCCGAGCTGATCCTTAAAGACCCTATTCATCAATCTCTGGTATGTAGCTCCGGCATTCTTGAGGCCGAAGGGCATAACAGTGTAGCAATATGTGCCCTCTGCCGTGACAAAACTGACCTTTTCTTGATCTCCTGGGAACAATGGGACTTGATGGTATCCCTGATAAGCGTCCAGCATGCAAATAAGTTCACTTCCCGCGGTAGAATCCACCATCTGATCTATTCGGGGAAGCGGGTAGAGATCCTTGGGACAAGCTTTGTTGAGGTCTCGAAAATCTATACATACTCTCCACTTATCGCCTGGCTTGGAGACCAACACCACATTAGACAGCCAGGCCGGGAACTGGACCTCGCGGATATGCCCAGCCTCCAGCAGTCTCTCCACCTCTGCCCTAATGACCTTGTTCTGCTCTGGGCTGAAATCTCTTTTCTTCTGCTTTACGGGTCGGGCGTCAGGGTAAACATGCAGTTTGTGCTCCATGATCTCGGGCCTGACCCCTTTCAGATCTTGCTGCGACCAGGCGAACACATCTTGATTTTGAGTCAGACACTCTATCAGCTGTTGCCGGAGGTCGGTCGGCAGCTCCGGAGCTATTCTCACCCTGGTTCCTTCTCGGTCGGGCAATAATTGGACCTCTTCTTTTTCTTCTTTCATTTCGTCCCAGGGGGAGGGCTGAGAGGATTGCACCATGTTACAACTGGCTGGGGCAGTTCGGCAAGCCTTGCTGACTTCTACGCGAACATCATCCACATAACATCGGCGGGCGACCTTCTGATCTCCTTTGGCTTCCCCCACTTGGTCACCCACTGGGAATTTGACCTTTAAGTAAAAGGTGGACACCACGGCCCGGAACTCGTTCAGCACTGGCCGACCCAATATGGCATTGTAGGCCGAGGGGGCATCCACTACCAGAAATGTGGCCCACCTGGTCCTCCTCAAGGGTTCCTCGCCGAGTGATATGGCCAGCTTAATCTGACCCAAAGGCTGTACTTCATTTCCAGTGAACCCGAACAGAGGTGTGGCCACGGGTCGGAGCTCGGTCGCTTCAATCTGCAATTGCTGGAAAGCTTTTAAGTACAGGATATTCACCGAACTTCCCGTATCCACAATAGTTCTGTGGATCTGGTAGTTGGCTACGATCGCGGTGATGACCAGGGCATCCTCATGAGGGACTTCTACTCCTTGCAGATCTGATGGGCCGAAGCTGATCTGCGGGCCTTGAGCTTGGGCGGAACTGCAGCCCACTTGGTAGATGTCAAGTCGCCTAGCCTGGGATTTCCGGGCTCTGTTGGAATCTCCATAGGTGGGGCCTCCCGAAATCACGTGAATGGCCCCGTGCGCCGCATTCTGTTGGTTGGCCTGTTCCTCATTAACATTGCCGCGCTCGGGAGAGGCGGGGGTCGGGAACAGTTGTCTGACTGAAGAAGTGGTTGGCCGAGCCAGGGACTCGGGTTGGCGTGGTGACGTCCTTCCCCGACCCCGACCGCCTCCTTGGTGAGCTCCTCTCGGGCTTCCTCGACCAACACGGCCCCGACCTCTGCCGGCCTGCCAACAATCTTGCAAGTCGTGTGTATGACTGTTATGAAAGGAACAGTAGGGTTGCCATCGGGAAGGAAGGCAACCCTGGGCCACTTGCTGTACTATTCCCTTTTCCGTTCCTTGCCGATGACCCGCGGCTCTAGGACTTCTGAGGGGTCCTCCGGGGAGTACGCTTCTCTGATGATGCTGGGGAGCTTCGGGTGTGGGCCTGACCTCCGGCCGCCTAGCAGCCTGTGCTTCCTCGACATCAACATACTTGCTAGCTTTGCCCAGAAGGCTCTCGAAGTCCTTTGGGGGCTTTCTGATCAAGGATCTAAAGAACTCGCCTTCTTGTAAGCCCTGAGCAAAGGCACTCACTAGTACCTCAGGCGTGGCTGTCGGTACATCTAACGCAACTTGGTTGAATCTTCTAATGTAGGCTTTCAGAGATTCCTTGGGACCCTGCTTCATGTTGAACAGGTTTAAGCTGGTCTTGTAATGCCTCTTGCTGCTTGCAAAGTGTTGCAGGAACACTCTTTTGAAGTCAGTGAAATTTCTTATTGACCCTTCGGGGAGCCTGTCAAACCACCGCTGGGCTGGTCCGGCTAGAGTGGTCAGAAAGGCCCGGCATTTAATGCCATCTGAGTACTGGTGCAGCAGTGCAGCGTTCTCAAATTTTTTCAGATGCTCCTCAGGGTCCGTGACCCCTCCGTACTCGGGGATGGAGAAGGGTCGAAAGTGCTTGGGAAGCGGTTCCTGCAGGACCTGATTGGAGAACGGGCATCCAGTCAATTCAGTCGGGACTGGAACGAGTGGAGCCTTGCCTTTGCTGGTTCGGGCACGATTAGAGGAAGCTTCATGGGGGTCAGACTGCCCTGCTCCTTCGGCCGGCCTGAACAGTGCTGGGTGGAAAACGGGGCTATCACCTTGCCGAGCTCCTCCTTCGGTGCCCGGCCGAGCGAGGGGCTCGGTCGGACCCTCCTGGGTGAATCGGGCAGCTGCCTGTTGCTCAACCGCTAACTTTCTAGCTCTAGCTTCGACTAACAGATCCAAGTCTTCTTGTGAAAGCATCACGGGCCTCCGGTTGGAGTCACTCATCTTCGTCTTTCGATCAGGCAGATTCCCACAGACGGCGCCAAATTTGATCCTGTCGACAAGCGAAGACCGGTTCTCAATCGGATGACTCGGTCTGCCCAAGACGACCCGGTCTGCTGTAACTAGGAGGTCGGACCCGGGCCCAAATAAGGCTGAGGCTCAAGTCACTCGGCTCGGACCAAAATGGGGCTCACGAAGTAGTGGTGTGGTTGCAAAATGACAGCGATCCCCTCTTTGGAGCCCAAAGGGGGGTTTATATAGGGGAAGGAAAACCCTCTGCCATGTCAGAGACGTTCCATCTCATTAAGGATGAGTCAGTTGTCAGACTGTGTAGCCGGCGGCTCTGGTTGTTTTATGAGGCTGACACAGCCGTCTGACAGTCTGTCCAGGTTGTCCCTTTAGACCTTCATTAATGCTGGCGGCTACGTCAGGTCATGATTATGTCAGAAATCTTTTTCCGGACAGTGGGGCAATTCGGCTGATCTTTACTGCTGCCGGACCCTTCACTGGCTCTGGGTCGGTCGCTCCAGGGTATGTCACCCTGTCACCCTGGGTCGGTCGGGTGAGCTCGGGTCATACATCTCCTAGCGTAAGACTAACTTGAGGTGCTCGGCTGAGGACAATTGAGCTGAGGGATCTACTTCGGGCAACTGGCCCCGAGTGGCGACCTCGGGCGGCTGACCCCGAGCGGCCGACCTCGGGTGGCGGGCCCCGAGTGGCCGATCCCGAGTGGCTGACCTCGGGCGGCTGACCCCGAGCGGCCGACCTCGGGTGGCTGGCCCCGAGTGGCCGATCCCGAGTGGCTGATCTCGGGCGGCTGACCCCGAGTAGCCGATCCCGAGTGGCTGACCTCGAGCGGCTGACCCCGAGTGGCCGACCTCGGGTGGCTGACCCCGAGTGGCCGACCCTGAGTGGCCGACCTCGGGTGGCTGACCTCGGGCGGCCGACCCCGAGTGGCCGACCTCGGGTGGCTGACCCCGAATGACCGATCCCGAGTGGCTGACCCCGAGTGGCCGACCCCGGGTGACTGAGCCCGAGAAATCTCGCCTGGGCCGAATTATTTCCCCTGGAACCCGACCGGGCCTCCGACCGTTCTCCCAAAAACCACCTGACCGGATCACAAAACCACCTGACCGGATCATATATATATATATATATATATATATATATATATATATATATATATATATATATATATATGAGCAATGAGAGGGAGAGTGAAAATGAGAAAGTGAAAAACATAGTGAATGATGTGGCATGACGTGACATTTTATATGCACACGTCGGATTATCTCTTGGACACCATTGACGGCCTTCGGTCGTCGCCTCGAATCAAACTTTACCCTGTGAGGTACGGTGAACACGTCAGAGATCGCTGAATGCAAGATGCCACGTTATTCATTATGTTTTTCACTCTTCCATTTTCATTCTTCCTATATATATATATATATATATATATATATATATATATATATATATATATATATATATATATAACGAATGTTCCGTGGATATATTTGATCAAAAGATTATAATTATTTTCTAATATGAAGTGAAAACCAAACAATTGCTTAAATAATTAGATATTATTTTTTCCCCTATTACTGTAATTACTTGCTAATATTCGTTTTCTTCAAGATATATCACATATTTTTAATCAAATTAAAGGAGTGTTTGGGAGAGCTTCTACTAGTTGCTTTTTAGATTTTAGCTACATAAAAGTACTTTTAAGTGTTTGTGAATATCAGATTCTGCTTTAACTTCTATAGCTTTTAGCCAAAAGCTGGAAGCAAGAATTTGATGCTTTTTTCTACTTCTGCTTTTTTGCTTATGGTCTAGAATTAAAAGTAGACATTTATATCCTTAATAATTTATCATTTTACATAATTGTCACCATAGTTTTAAATAAAATTTTATATTTTCATATAATTTATATATTCATAATTTTTTAAATAAATTTTTATAAATTTATATAAATTTTGTCATTTTTTTATATTTATATTTTTATTAATTATATATTTTTTAAACATATATATTATTAAAAAAATTAATTTTGATATAATATTCAAAATATAATAATAAATATATAAAACATTATTGATGGTGTATATTACTATATTTAGATAATTAAAAAAATAATTTATATAGTTTAAGGATATTGTTGTCATTTAATTAAAAATTAAGTTTGGAAACAATTATTCACCAAACACTCAAACTTTACCTTGTATCAGCTTTTAGCTTCTATTTCCAAATACTCCATGCTTTAGTTTCTCACTGACTTCAAGATAATCTCTACAAGAATCACTTTTTAAGAAGCAAAAGTTCTCCCAAACACTCCCTAAGCGCCAATAATGAGATTACACTAATATAATTAGCACACGTTTATATTGTTTTTATTTAAGTCAAATCCGATAAAATTTTTGTAGTACAAAGCCACTTGGCCGACAGCGAATTACCTTGTCAATTTAAGCTATTAAGATAAAAGTTGGTGTGACATAAAAATTAATTACACGAAGAATTGATGTCAATAAAACAAGGTTGGAATCGTCGGTCAATTTAAACCATTATCTAAGGGGATTTGAGAATAATTAATCTTGATTGTTGATCAATTAACAGTCAAAGATTAATTTTTCACATTTTAATATATATGTTCTACACTTTGGATCAACAATTATCCAAATTAATTAAAGGTTCAGTAGGCAAACAATATTTATCTTTATCTCCCAAAACGTGGATATATATATATATATATATATATATATATATATATATAAACTAAAATGTCTATCTCCACAAATGATATAAAGTCATCGTTCAATAATTGGCTGGGATATTTTATAAGATTAAAAATAAAAGGTTCATCCAACAATTTGACTATCTAGTACAATAAAATAATAATAAAATTAGTATTTATTTAACTTAATCAGATAATATTGAGTAGCCGTCACAAACTGATGTAGTAAGTGAAATACATGTTAAAGAGAGCATTTTTTTTATTCCAAATAAAAATTATCTCACATCATCACTAAAGAAAAAAAAATTATGTAAACTTAAGATGTTTTGATAGAACTTTAGTACAAACTTTTGTGGTCAGAAAAAAAAAATTTATAAAACATTTTGAGCCGGCCCATGGGTTTAGGCCCTTCATATTAGGCCTTTGTCAGCTAAAATAAACTCAAACTGCTTGGGCAGTTAAACAACATGAGTAATTAAAAATGTAAATTATATTTGAAAAATAGAATAAGCTGGTTATTTAATTATATAAATAAATTTATTTTTATAAAAATTAAAATAAAAAATCATTTCAATCGATTATATAAGCTGTAATTAAAAAGGTACAATGCATCATTCTTCTCGAACAGACAAATTTAACATTTTATCTCTCGTTAACCTTCATCCACACAAATGCAATGACAGTCAAATCACATTCCTCCTAGTTCTCACTTGATTATGTAATTAAGCTCACAAGATTCACTCTTGAATTATAGTAATCATGAAATCTAGATTACAACAAAATTGCCCGGTAAGATGACAAGGTTAGGTCCTTCAGTGATTAGTCAGGGATTTAGAGGTTAAAATTCAACTATGATATATTATTAGAAATTTCTCTCATAATGGATAACATACCTAAGAATGCTAGTTATTAAGATGAATCTATACATTTCCTTGATTTACCTTGACGACCGATGAAAAATTTCTTAAGATCTTTCAGATTCAACATTATTTAGCTTGATTAATTATTTTAGATTATAAGAGAATCCCCAAATGACTTTCTTAACACCTATCTCACAACATATTCAAAAATGGAATAGGGACAAGTACATAGCAAGAAAATCAAGTGGGACATTATTATTAAATATAAGTGAATAGAAAAGAGGTGAGAGAAAAAGAACCTCCTTTTGTATATAGATTTAGTCCCACATTGATTTCTTGGCACTATTATTAATTTATATTATTACTTATGCATGTATAATGTGAACAAATATACGAGTAGAGACTCTATTTCACCCGTAAGTACGTGGGAGGGGGGGGGGGTGTAAATCTAGGGTTCAAATTTACAATGAACCAAGTTGATTCATGATCATGACTTGTGAGCGTAAGACTGATCATGACAAAATTTGCCCAAGTGAATAGCAACATTAAAACCATTAATGGTGATTCCGTAAACCCAATATTGAATGTCATTCATTGCAGCCAAGGGTGAACGCTCCTTTTAAAGGAGGTCATGAGCAAGTGTAGAGGAAGAGAAGCGAAAGAAATAGCAAAAGAAATCTCCATCCACTTGCATTCCCTATCCTCTGGGTCATGCATATATACTTCACTCAATAGAATACCCGCGATAGCATTCGGGTACCTCTCAGTTCGCCGTGACCACCATTGTTTGGTGGAAATTGTGGTTTACCATTGTTTCCTGGGAAACAAACAACCTGACAAAATCTCGAAGCGCAGCCAGAGGTGGGACGAATCTTTGTCAAGAAAACTGCGTTGAGCGTAGGTTTCGACATCTCCCTCGGTGAATTCTTTTTCTAACTCGACTACGTGCTTCCTGAGTGGAGGAAACACTCAGCATCTTCCTTCCCGACTCGGCATCCACCTGGAAGACTCAGAGTCCACTCGGGACCACTTAGCTTCCTGACTCGACGATCCACTCGAGGGCACTCTGCTTTAACTTAGCGATACAAAACAACCATCTTTTAGACAACCTAGAAACTGGGCCTGACCTTCAAGGCAAATAACCTGAGATTATCTACTTAGGTCATCTCGACAGATAAGTTGAAATTACTTTTATGTAATTTCAATTCGGCCCAAATATCTCTGACAGATTGTCCAACAATCTTGAAACAAAGTCATTTCTGTTGAGTCGACTATAAAAAGTGTTGATGTGCAACAGACTCATCACATGAAGGCCCCCTCCGCCCTGATTGGAAATATTCCAATTAACCATGGGGAAAATCTAGAGAAGTTCACTGGGTTGAACTTCAAGAGGTGGCAGCAGAAAGTGCTCTTCTGCTTGACTACACTCAATTTGGTTCAATTCTTGACCAAGAACCCTCCCAAGAATGCAAATGTCCAGAATATCAGTGCAGCAGAGTCTTGGACTCATTTTGAGTTCCTATGCTAAAACTACATCCTCAACTACTTTTCTGACTCGTTGTATGTCGCAAACAACACAAAGAGAATGGTTAAGGAGTTGTACTTGTCCTTTGACAAAAAATACAAGATGGAGGATGCGGGAGGCCAAGAAGTTCATCATGGGCCGATTCCTGGAGTACAAGATGGTTGACTAAAAAATAGTGATCTACCAAATCCAAGAGCTTCAGGTGATCTTGCATAAGATCCTCTCAGAAGGTATGGTTCTGAGTGAAACCTTCTAAGTAGCAGCAATTATTGAGAGTTGCCTCCTAGTTGGAAGGACTTCAAGAAATACTTGAAGCACAAGCGGAAGAAGATGAACGTGGAGGAACTCATTGTTAGAGTTCGCATCGAAGAAGACAATAAGGGTTCAGAGAGAAAGTTGTTCTCTCAGGCTACTATGAAAGCCAACGTGGTCGAGCATGACCAAACTCGAAACGCTTCGAAGATGTGACCCAGAGGAGGCATGAGCAAAAAGTTCTCTGGAAGTGCTTTAACTGTGGCCGAGTCAATCACAAATCTTCAGAATGTAAAAAGCCGAAGAAGAAGCAGGAGGGCCTCTGCACTGTGGTCTCCGAGCTAAACCTAGTGGGTTCAAACGCACGATAACAATGGATCGATATCGGTACCACTAGACATGTGTGCTGAACAAGGAGTTGTTCCACAACTTTGAAGAAGTCAATGAAGATAAATTGTTCATGGGGAACTCAACAACCTTGAACATCATGGGCTAAGGAAAAGTAGTGTTAAAGCTGACATTGGGCAAGAAGTTAACTCTTAACAATGTGACGTATGTTCCAGAGATTCATAAGAATCTAGTGTTTGGATCGCTATGAATCAAATATGGCTTTGACATTGTTTTTGAGTTGGATATAGTTATTCAGTCTAAGAATGAAATGTTGTCACGCCCCCAGAGGCACATGCTTCCTCAAAAATCGGGCAACATCTCCCATGTACGACGGACAATATGGGGCAATAATACATATATCTCACCATAAAAGCTTAGCCACATGCAGCTAGCATCACATATATAGAAATAAACACAACCACGCAGTTTATATTAGAATAAAAGATAATGGGTGGCTCAGCCACCATAAACATAAAATGAAACTACGATCCAAAAGAGAACTCAAATGTCTCTGATAACGACAAAATCCAATAACGAATAAAATACGACTTTACCAAGTACTGAAAACAACACAACTAAACCAAATACGGAAAAATAACTAACTCTGGGAACTGAGGGACTGGCAACTGGATCATCTCCTGGCTCAAAGCAAAATATCTACCTGCTATCTGAAACAACAAAAGAGAAAGCAGGGGTGGTGAGTCCGGGTGGACTCTGCGGGTATATGAGTAGACAATAAGCATGACATAACAAAAGATAACTAAGTAGAGAAACAACAGGGTACAGTCCATAAGGAATATAAGATTTCATAAACATGCATAACATATATATAAAACCACAAGATATAAAACCGAATAACAACTAAACAGGTAAGAACAATGCGACATCGATAAATCCAACATATACATGCATGTCAATCAAGTGCAACAACCATAGCTCATATAGGTGCATCAAACACAAGCAAATGCATAAAAGAAATACGTATGCATATGATGCAATGACATGTGTCACCCCTGACGCCAGTTAAGCCGTCAACACATCCCATTTGTGTGACCGAGTGGGTAGGGCTGTGACAACTGTATGCACTCTAACAACAAATACCACAAAGGTGTGGTTGAGTGGACAGGATGCTGGGGAGCCAATTACTTCAAAAACCCCGATACATAGGGGAAGCCACCAACAGCTCTAATATCCCTCTAAAAATAACAGTGAGGGTGAGCCACCAATGTCTCTAATATCCCTCTAAAACAACGGTGAGGGTGTCACTGTTTAGCATAACAGGACAGATGCTCGCACTCTAACAACTACCACGACAATAAGTGGTTGAGTGAATCGAGCAACAATATGACTAACGACGACTTAACCAAATGTAAGCCCAACAGTCGTTAGTATGCAACGTGCAAGTATGGTGCATGCTATACGATGTACGAACAACCGGAGAAACAACGATGCAATAAAATCCAACGAGTATACGATGCATCAATACAACCAACAGTCGTTAGTATGCAACGTGCAAGTATGGTGCATGCTATACGATGTACGAACAACCGGAGAAACAACGATGCAATAAAATCCAACGAGTATACGATGCATCAATACAACCAACTAGAAATCGAAAATCAACGATTATGCACCTACACTACTAGGTAGGATATTTCTAATGCCAAATAAACCTATCTGTGTTCAATGGACTTCTAAGTACTCGCGTACAAGCGGCACTTTATAGAACAGAAAACCAATAGAAGATTGTACAGATACGAATTGGAATACTCGAAGATCAACGAAGATTAAGTGTCAACAGCGATGTTAAAATAACAAACGACAAAGAACAAGGTTAAGTAACCTACTAGACATAAGATAGCCATGCTTTAAGGTAAACGAAATTACTCGAGTACAAAGGAGAAATACCCGCCTTTATTTGTAGAACGTGTCCGAAAGAACCTTCGAGATCAACACACGTAACCGATCAATGTCCTGTATCGAGGACCAAGTTTAGCTATTTGCAAAATTAATAAATTAGCAAAACTAGCTAATAAACATAATTAGGATCAAATCCTAACTTCAACACTCGTTTAACTAAATCATAAACAATAGGGAGTCCTTCTTAATCTAAACATCATATTTAGGTCATCAGGTTAAACCCCAAAATCAAACTGGACATTACAGGAATTGTTAATAAGAACTTAACCTAAACCAAGAACAAACCACCCATTGAAATAAAGTCCTACACCAACATTAACCCACTTAAATTCTGATTAAGGAATTTAAGTGAGTCCACCAGCAGCACCGGGCTTATATTATCAGACTACGCCATCAGTAGTACCGGCACCATCTTATGCTAGTGCACCCCCGACCATGACTACTGCAGCGTATCCCCCTACTTGGACTACGATGCAGGCCCAGGTGCTCCCTTCAGTTCCACCGGCATTTGTTGCCCCAGGATTTTCTACTATACCTATGGCACCACCTGTGATGCCCACCCCGGTCAGGCCTACGGCTCCTTCTATGATTCCTGCACCGGGATGTTCCACCGTGCCCCCTGCGGCACTTGCTCGTACCGACGGCGTTAGAGATCGAGCCCGGATTCCGATATTGGCGGCGTCCGTAAAGGGCCGATTCACTCTATTCCAGGGAGGACCAGATCCAGCTGCAGCCCGAGAGTGGATCAGGACACTTGAGAGTACTTTTCGTTATCTGACGTGTTCAGAATGGGAGAAGGCTGAGTTGGCTATCTATCACCTGCGAGATCAGGCATATGCTTGGTGGAATACACAGCAAACCGTCATTGGCGAGGAGTATGTCACCTGGGACACATTCCGGGAGGCATTTGAGGCGAGGTACCTTCCAGTATCGTTTCGCATGGCTAGACGACAGGATTTCATATTTCTCAAACAGGGAGACTTATCAATATTGGAGTACGAGGCGGAGTTTACCCGCCTATCAGAGTATTGCCCACACATGGTTGCAGATGACCTAGAGAGGATGACTCAGTTCCATATGGGTCTAGCGCCATATATTCAGACTCGGATGTCAGGATTTGTCCTGACCTCCTATCGAGAGGCCTTAGAGCGAGCGCTCATGATTGAGATGACTCAGCACAGGTTGTTTGGGGGTACGAAGAAAGGGAAGCAGACTGTATCGGATTCAGCTCAGACTCAGCAGTCGCAGACTACTGGACAAAAGCGCGGCAGCCAGGGTCAGTTCGCTCAGGGCATCTCTGAGGCATCATCCAGGCCCCAGAAGTCAGGTCGTACTTCGGCAGGATCCTCTCGATCTTCTCAGCAGAGTCAGGAGCAGTTTACTGCTAGGTCTCACTGTGCACAGTGTGGTTCCCGACAGCATAGTAGGGGGGATTGTCCGCTGGAGCAGTCGATTTGCTACTATTGTAAGTTACCAGGGCATATAAAGCGAGATTGTGCGATGAAAGCACAGCATGAGGGTACGAGAGCTACTGGACAGAGCGGGCATATGAGTCAGTCAGGATCTCACAGGGGAGGGTATAGGACACAGTCTTCTTTCCGTCAGCCGCAGTCCGCCCCTCCAGCACCTGCCTATTGTATGCCAGGATACGAGGCTTGCTACACCTCAGCTGTATCGCCGAGTTCAGCATTAGGATCGCAGCAGCAGTGTATTCCTCCGCATCAGGAGTATCCACCGTATCAGCCGCAGCCTCCGCTGCAGTATCAGACACCGCCACAGCCGCAGCAGTACCTGACGGTGCCACAGCCACAGCAGTACCCGGCAGTACCACCCCCATTGCCGGAGACGGGACGAGCGTATGTGACCACCAGAGAGGAGGCACCGCAGACCCAGGGAGCGACTTTTCGCGGTATGACGTTCGTTTATTTATTTGTCAATTAAAATAGAGATAATCGGAATCAGTATCGTTTTATGCTTATTGCGGATACTTCTAGATGGAGTCTAGGATGGCCCTACTGGTTGGAGAGATGTTGGTTATTAGCCAATGGTCGCGGGAGACCACTGGTTTCAGTAAGACGTTACCCTACTCGGAAACTTATGGTTAGTTTCCGTATAGTAGTTACACGATATAGGGGTTAGTATGTATGGTTAGATTTCGTTCAGCATATTACTAGCGATATGTTGTTAGTACCTGTTGTGGGTGAATAAGGAAATTTGGGGACCATATTTTTATTAGTGGGGGAGGATGTTAAATCCGACATTTTTATTCTACTCCAGAAAATTTTTCAGAAAACCCCCTAGGGTGTACGGGCTCTTAGATAGAATTTTTAAGGAGTTAAATGGAATAAAACTAAACCTTAAAGGGGCTGTTCGCGAAAATGTTCAAATATAGGGGTGTTTTTGTAATTAGACGAAACTGGGTTGGGCTAAAATGAAAAAAAGCCGAGTATAAAAGGTTGATTAGGGCTCGGGCTTGTGCTTGTGTCTTCCTCCCCTCGCGAAGCCGCAGGCGCCGAACCCCCTCCTTCCTCTTCCCCTCTCGCGTGACCTAGCCACAAGAGAAGCCCCTCGGTTCTCTTCTCTCCGGCGAACCACACTCTCAGCACCGGTCGGAGACGGAGCTCCCATTTCCGAGATACCTAGCCAGATTGTGAGTAGAGGCTAGGGATTTTGTTGCGGGCGATTTGAGGGCGGCAATAGACAATCGGCCGGCGATTCCCTCACGCTGTCGGAGCACCACCGAAGGTAAGCTAGGGTTGTCAGTCTGGGTTCTTTGAGTTGAGGTAATCAGATTAGGTTTTCCCCCTACTGAATCGAGCTATGCTCTCCAGTTGAGGACCATCTGGTGAGTTGGGCCGGCGGTGAATCAGAGCGGAGGCTTGGCAGATCAAATTTAGAGTTGATTCCGAAACAAACAAGGACTGCCGCACCAAGGTGAGTATCAGATTCGATTCTGAACGAGATTGATCAGCTTGATGCTAGGTTGTGTGTTTGATTGGGCTTGTTTTTGGTTTTGCCATGGATCGGATGTGGTTCCTTGTGTTTTCACGTTCCATGTGATGCTTTAATGTAATTGGAGCTTGATTGGAATTTTTGCAGCAACCCTCTCCTCTTGGTAGTTATCGGCAGGTGAGTGAGGCCTGTGCCCATTCACTGGGTTTATTGGAAATAGCTGCCGTGAAGCTGTGCCAGGGCAGGTAAGATTGAATTGGTTGTGTTGTGATGGGGGAATACCCCAAATTGAATGTGTAGGGTTGTCTTGTTGCTATAGGTCGGAGTGTAACCCCGGTTCTGATTCCACGCAGCTGAGGAAGAAGTGATTGGAGGTAAGAGATGTTTCCTCTATCTACTACTGTTCATTGTTCTGTGAAAGGGAGTTGCTTCTTAGCTGCCCTGTTGTTCTTTTGGCAGTTAGTTGTGGCTATTTTTGTTCATTTGGAACAATAAGTAATTATCTGATTGATTTCAGAAATTTGATGGGGATTGAGGTTAGGTTTAATAATAGATTTAAACCTAATAACTTAGCCGTGATAAATTTGAGTTCAAAGTAAACCTAAAATGAATGTAATCCTAATTATGCGAGATAATTAGGAATCTAATCATTTAATTAGGAAATTAAATGAAACGGGATAATTAGGACAATCCTAATTAATTAAGACAGCTCGTTTAGCTATAGATTTTATATTAATGTAGCTAAACCATATGCCTTTGATACAGGGCATTGATTGAATTTATCATTGATTATCAGACGGGAGGTTCTTTCGGATACGAGCATCTCACGATTGAGGCGGGTACCCTTTGACTTATCTCTTTTGATATTGTCATGTGATTATGCATAGTCTGTTATAGATAGCAGTAAGATTATACGCTATCCCTGTTTAGTATGCCTGTTCTGGATACTTATTGGTTATCCCTGTTTAGTATACCTGTTCTGGATACTTGTTGTTTATCCCTGAGTTATTATACCTGTTCTGGATACTTATTGGTTATCCCTGTTTAGTATACCTGTTCTGGATACTTGTTGTTTATCCCTGAGTTATTATACCTGTTCTAGATACATGTGGTTTATCCCTGAGTTATTATGTTGTACTTCCATACAGTCTCAGGTATTGTCATATTTATATGTATGCTTAGATATCGGGATGTACCTCTTGCACTTGACCTTGAGAGATCTGTAATTTCAGGCCAGTATACCTTGTAGGTTACCTGTATTTCCTGTTGTAGGATTTCAGACTGAGACCTAGTATACTGAGGACTTGGGGAGGGAGGTATGTGTATCTATCATACACCATCCTTGCACTGTTGCATGCCGGCGATCAGCGACTCCCTTGTGGTTGAGCCTAATCGTCTTCCGGTACATGATATGCACGCACGACCACTCATGGGTTAGTGGATACCGTAGATGTGTGCATTTGCCCTGTATTGCTCCGTTCGGCCACTATGAGGAGGGTGAGCGTGGGCGTGGTAGCAGCCAGGGGTCCCTTCTCGTACTGAGCCACGAGGAGATGAGAGCGGAGCTCCCTCATATATACATGAGGTAGGGGGGTGGTCCCCCGGCCAGCATCCTGTCCACCCGGTCACTCAGGAGCAGTGATGGCAGGGTGCGTACAGTTTGTCACAACTCTACCCACGCGGACGTCGTGGACGATATCCTGACTGGGACTAGGGGGTGACACATGTCATTGCACCATGTGCATATTTGCATTGTGCATTGTTTTGCTGCACTTATTTGCTGCACTTGTTTGACATCGCATATTCTGGAGACTTGTTATCTGAGCTTATATGTCTATTGGTTTTCCTCTGGTATTTCTTACCCTCTATACAGGTTAGATGGATTCAGGTATATATCTACTTAGGTATGTTCAGTACTAGTCTTTCCCTACTGTTGCTATGAGACTGTAGTAGCTGAACTCTTATTGTTGGTATAACCTTCTATGCATATCTGTTGGGTATTCGCTGAGCTATGGATTCACCCCGTTGCCATATATGTTTATTTTCAGGTTGATGTCTGCGAGGAGATCCCGAGCCGCCAGTCCCCAGCTCCAGCGGAGCTCTTTTTGATTTTGGCATTACGTTGCTTCGGTTATGGACCCTGTAGTATTTATTATGCTTCCGCTATTTGGATTTGAACATGTATGCACGTTTTAGTTGATGGTATTGTACTTTTGAGTCCTATGTTGGACTTCGATTGGTTTTGGTTTTGTTCCTGCCCCCTGGGAACTCAGGTGAGTTCGGATTTGGTTTTTCGATAGTTATAATCATATAACTGTTGTTTCTGCTTATATCTGAGGCCTGTGGCCCTTTAAACTGCGTGGTTGTGCAAATATATATAGCGTGGATTGTTATATATATTGTGTGTGTGTAAATTGTCCGCCGGACAGGGGAGGTGCTGTCCGATTTTTCTATTGGATCAGCGGCTCCTGGGTCTCGGGGCGTGACAATTTATTTTGGTATCAGAGCGAGGTTTTGTCGGATACCTTGAGGACTTGTTGATTATGGGTGTCTGTCCGATACCAATTTATTTTGGTATCAGAGCTCAGGTTGTCGGATACCTTGAGTGCTTTTGGATTTACGGTGTTTATCTGGTACCAATTATTTTTTTTGTATTTTTGGTATCAAGCCCAGGATGCGGGATACCTTCGATTCGTGGATTTCTCGGAATTTAAATCTGACACTGTACTGGTAGGTGTCGGAGCTCGGGTTTGATGTTATTCATCCGAGTACATTACGGATTTTTAAAGCTGTGGTTGCGATGCGACGACACTTTGGGGACTCGGCAGCGACAGGACTTCTCCAGGCAGCAAATAGGTAAATTAAGGTTAGTCTCATGGTTTTGGGTTTTAATACTCGTTAATAATGTAACAGGTATGACGCGAGATGCTCATATTCCTGTGCTGAGACGTGGTCGGGGACGGCCACGTAAGGAGACTTTAGAGCCTTCGGCTGTAGAGCCAGCAGAGAGAGAGTCTGATAGCCGAGGTCAGACGCTGCAGGACATCCAGAGAGATCAGGGTTCCCCGACTCAGAGGGTCCCTACTCCTTTTCCATCAGCAGTACCTACTGCCCCTCCTGCTGTGTCTACTCCGGTAGTATTTACTGTGTCAGCAGCCGTACCACTGCCGACCCATTCAGTACCTGTAGGATCTGCACCGATGTTCCCGGCAATTCCATCAGAGACACCCATTCCGAGGCAGCCTGCAGTTACCGCGGTGGTACCTGCCCCGGCTATTCCCCCTGTTCCATCGGAGGCGCCTGTACTTGCCCCGATGCATTATACAGTTCCACCAGCAGCACCGGGCTTATATTATCAGACTACGCCATCAGTAGTACCGGCACCATCTTATGCTAGTGCACCCCCGACCATGACTACTGCAGCGTATCCCCCTACTTGGACTACGATGCAGGCCCAGGTGCTCCCTTCAGTTCCACCGGCATTTGTTGCCCCAGGATTTTCTACTATACCTATGGCACCACCTGTGATGCCCACCCCGGTCAGGCCTACGGCTCCTTCTATGATTCCTGCACCGGGATGTTCCACCGTGCCCCCTGCGGCACTTGCTCGTACCGACGGCGTTAGAGATCGAGCCCGGATTCCGATATTGGCGGCGTCCGTAAAGGGCCGATTCACTCTATTCCAGGGAGGACCAGATCCAGCTGCAGCCCGAGAGTGGATCAGGACACTTGAGAGTACTTTTCGTTATCTGACGTGTTCAGAATGGGAGAAGGCTGAGTTGGCTATCTATCACCTGCGAGATCAGGCATATGCTTGGTGGAATACACAGCAAACCGTCATTGGCGAGGAGTATGTCACCTGGGACACATTCCGGGAGGCATTTGAGGCGAGGTACCTTCCAGTATCGTTTCGCATGGCAAGACGACAGGATTTCATATTTCTCAAACAGGGAGACTTATCAGTATTGGAGTACGAGGCGGAGTTTACCCGCCTATCAGAGTATTGCCCACACATGGTTGCATATGACCTAGAGAGGATGACTCAGTTCCATATGGGTCTAGCGCCATATATTCAGACTCGGATGTCAGGATTTGTCCTGACCTCCTATCGAGAGGCCTTAGAGCGAGCGCTCATGATTGAGATGACTCAGCACAGGTTGTTTGGGGGTACGAAGAAAGGGAAGCAGACTGTATCGGATTCAGCTCAGACTCAGCAGCCGCAGACTACTGGACAAAAGCGCGGCAGCCAGGGTCAGTTCGCTCAGGGCATCTCTGAGGCATCATCCAGGCCCCAGAAGTCAGGTCGTACTTCGGCAGGATCCTCTCGATCTTCTCAGCAGAGTCAGGAGCAGTTTACTGCTAGGTCTCACTGTGCACAGTATGGTTCCCGACAGCATAGTAGGGGGGATTGTCCGCTGGAGCAGTCGATTTGCTACTATTGTAAGTTACCAGGGCATATAAAGCGAGATTGTGCGATGAAAGCACAACATGAGGGTACGAGAGCTACTGGACAGAGCGGGCATATGAGTCAGTCAGGATCTCACAGGGGAGGGTATAGGACACAGTCTTCTTTCTGTCAGCCGCAGTCCGCCCCTCCAGCACCTGCCTATTGTATGCCAGGATACGAGGCTTGCTACACCTCAGCTGTATCGCCGAGTTCAGCATTAGGATCGCAGCAGCAGTGTATTCCTCCGCATCAGGAGTATCCACCGTATCAGCCGCAGCCTCCGCTGCAGTATCAGACACCGCCACAGCCGCAGCAGTACCTGGCGGTGCCACAGCCACAGCAGTACCCGACAGTACCACCCCCATTGCCGGAGACGGGACGAGCGTATGTGACCACCAGAGAGGAGGCACCGCAGACCCAGGGAGCGACTTTTCGCGGTATGACGTTCGTTTATTTATTTGTCAATTAAAATAGAGATAATCGGAATCAGTATCGTTTTATGCTTATTGCGGATACTTCTAGATGGAGTCTAGGATGGCCCTACTGGTTGGAGAGATGTTGGTTATTAGCCAATGGTCGCGGGAGACCACTGGTTTCAGTAAGACGTTACCCTACTCGGAAACTTATGGTTAGTTTCCGTATAGTAGTTACACGATATAGGGGTTAGTATGTATGGTTAGATTTCGTTCAGCATATTACTAGCGATATGTTGTTAGTACCTGTTGTGGGTGAATAAGGAAATTTGGGGACCAAATTTTTATTAGTGGGGGAGGATGTTAAATCCGACATTTTTATTCTACTCCAGAAAATTTTTCAGAAAACCCCCTAGGGTGTACGGGCTCTTAGACAGAATTTTTAAGGAGTTAAATGGAATAAAACTAAACCTTAAAGGGGCTGTTCGCGAAAATGTTCAAATATAGGGGTGTTTTTGTAATTAGACGAAACTGGGTTGGGCTAAAATGAAAAAAAGCCGAGTATAAAAGGTTGATTAGGGCTCGGGCTTGTGCTTGTGTCTTCCTCCCCTCGCGAAGCCGCAGGCGCCGAACCCCCTCCTTCCTCTTCCCCTCTCGCGTGACCTAGCCACAAGAGAAGCCCCTCGGTTCTCTTCTCTCCGGCGAACCACACTCTCAGCACCGGTCGGAGACGGAGCTCCCATTTCCGAGATACCTAGCCAGATTGTGAGTAGAGGCTAGGGATTTTGTTGCGGGCGATTTGAGGGCGGCAATAGACAATCGGCCGGCGATTCCCTCACGCTGTCGGAGCACCACCGAAGGTAAGCTAGGGTTGTCAGCCTGGGTTCTTTGAGTTGAGGTAATCAGATTAGGTTTTCCCCCTACTGAATCGAGCTATGCTCTCCAGTTGAGGACCATCTGGTGAGTTGGGCCGGCGGTGAATCAGAGCGGAGGCTTGGCAGATCAAATTTAGAGTTGATTCCGAAACAAACAAGGACTGCCGCACCAAGGTGAGTATCAGATTCGATTCTGAACGAGATTGATCAGCTTGATGCTAGGTTGTGTGTTTGATTGGGCTTGTTTTTGGTTTTGCCATGGATCGGATGTGGTTCCTTGTGTTTTCACGTTCCATGTGATGCTTTAATGTAATTGGAGCTTGATTGGAATTTTTGCAGCAACCCTCTCCTCTTGGTAGTTATCGGCAGGTGAGTGAGGCCTGTGCCCATTCACTGGGTTTATTGGAAATAGCTGCCGTGAAGCTGTGCCAGGGCAGGTAAGATTGAATTGGTTGTGTTGTGATGGGGGAATACCCCAAATTGAATGTGTAGGGTTGTCTTGTTGCTATAGGTCGGAGTGTAACCCCGGTTCTGATTCCACGCAGCTGAGGAAGAAGTGATTGGAGGTAAGAGATGTTTCCTCTATCTACTACTGTTCATTGTTCTGTGAAAGGGAGTTGCTTCTTAGCTGCCCTGTTGTTCTTTTGGCAGTTAGTTGTGGCTATTTTTGTTCATTTGGAACAATAAGTAATTATCTGATTGATTTCAGAAATTTGATGGGGATTGAGGTTAGGTTTAATAATAGATTTAAACCTAATAACTTAGCCGTGATAAATTTGAGTTCAAAGTAAACCTAAAATGAATGTAATCCTAATTATGCGAGATAATTAGGAATCTAATCATTTAATTAGGAAATTAAATGAAACGGGATAATTAGGACAATCCTAATTAATTAAGACAGCTCGTTTAGCTATAGATTTTATATTAATGTAGCTAAACCATATGCCTTTGATACAGGGCATTGATTGAATTTATCATTGATTATCAGACGGGAGGTTCTTTCGGATACGAGCATCTCACGATTGAGGCGGGTACCCATTGACTTATCTCTTTTGATATTGTCATGTGATTATGCATAGTCTGTTATAGATAGCAGTAAGATTATACGCTATCCCTGTTTAGTATGCCTGTTCTGGATACTTATTGGTTATCCCTGTTTAGTATACCTGTTCTGGATACTTGTTATTTATCCCTGAGTTATTATACCTGTTCTGGATACTTATTGGTTATCCCTGTTTAGTATACCTGTTCTGGATACTTGTTGTTTATCCCTGAGTTATTATACCTGTTCTGGATACATGTGGTTTATCCCTGAGTTATTATGTTGTACTTCCATACAGTCTCAGGTATTGTCATATTTATATGTATGCTTAGATATCGGGATGTACCTCTTGCACTTGACCTTGAGAGATCTGTAGTTTCAGGCCAGTATACCTTGTAGGTTACCTGTATTTCCTGTTGTAGGATTTCAGACTGAGACCTAGTATACTGAGGACTTGGGGAGGGAGGTATGTGTATCTATCATACACCATCCTTGCACTGTTGCATGCCGGCGATCAGCGACTCCCTTGTGGTTGAGCCTAATCGTCTTCCGGTACATGATATGCACGCACGACCACTCATGGGTTAGTGGATACCGTAGATGTGTGCATTTGCCCTGTATTGCTCCGTTCGGCCACTATGAGGAGGGTGAGCGTGGGCGTGGTAGCAGCCAGGGGTCCCTTCTCGTACTGAGCCACGAGGAGATGAGAGCGGAGCTCCCTCATATATACATGAGGTAGGGGGGTGGTCCCCCGGCCAGCATCCTGTCCACCCGGTCACTCAGGAGCAGTGATGGCAGGGTGCGTACAGTTTGTCACAGCTCTACCCACGCGGACGTCGTGGACGATATCCTGACTGGGACTAGGGGGTGACACATGTCATTGCACCATGTGCATATTTGCATTGTGCATTGTTTTGCTGCACTTATTTGCTGCACTTGTTTGACATCGCATATTCTGGAGACTTGTTATCTGAGCTTATATGTCTATTGGTTTTCCTCTGGTATTTCTTACCCTCTATACAGGTTAGATGGATTCAGGTATATATCTACTTAGGTATGTTCAGTACTAGTCTTTCCCTACTGTTGCTATGAGACTGTAGTAGCTGAACTCTTATTGTTGGTATAACCTTCTATGCATATCTGTTGGGTATTCGCTGAGCTATGGACTCACCCCGTTGCCATATATGTTTATTTTCAGGTTGATGTCTGCGAGGAGATCCCGAGCCGCCAGTCCCCAGCTCCAGCGGAGCTCTTTTTGATTTTGGCATTACGTTGCTTCGGTTATGGACCCTGTAGTATTTATTATGCTTCCGCTATTTGGATTTGAACATGTATGCACGTTTTAGTTGATGGTATTGTACTTTTGAGTCCTATGTTGGACTTCGATTGGTTTTGGTTTTGTTCCTGCCCCCTGGGAACTCAGGTGAGTTCGGATTTGATTTTTCGATAGTTATAATCATATAACTGTTGTTTCTGCTTATATCTGAGGCCTGTGGCCCTTTAAACTGCGTGGTTGTGCAAATATATATAGCGTGGATTGTTATATATATTGTGTGTGTGTAAATTGTCCGCCGGACAGGGGAGGTGCTGTCCGATTTTTCTATTGGATCAGCGGCTCCTGGGTCTCGGGGCGTGACATTGGATGCAAGTGGATCTACAAGAGAAAGAGAGGATCAGACAGGAAGGTAGAGACCTTCAAAGAAAGACTTGTTGCGAAGGGGTATACTCAGAAAGAGGGTATTGATTATGAGGAAACCTTTTCGCCAGTAATCATGCTTAAATCTATCCGGATTCTTTTATCTATTGCTGCTCATATGAATTATGAGGTTTGGCAAATAGATGTCAAGACAACTTTCCTTAATGGAAGTCTTGAGGAAAACATCTATATGAAGCAACCAGAGGGATTCATTGCAAAGGGCAAAGAGCATCTTGTGTAAGCTTAATCGGTCCATTTATGGATTGAAGCAAGCTTCAAGATCTTGGAACATCCGCTTTGATGAGGTAATCCAGTCATATGGATTTATTCAAAGTCCGGATGAGTCATGTGTATACATGAGATGTGATAGAAACGTAGTGGTATTTCTTGTACTATATGTAGATGATATTTTGCTCATTGGCAACAATGTCAAAGTATTATCAGACGTAAGAGTATGGTTGTCCAAATAGTTTGATATGAAGGACTTGGGAGAAGCTGGACACATCCTTGGGTTCAAAGTTATAAGGGATCGCAAGAAAATGATGTTGTGCTTATCTCAAGCTTCATACATAGACACTGTCCTAGCTCGTTTTAGCATGCAAAACTCCAAGAATGATTTTCTTCCTTTTCAGCATGGAGTACCTTTATCTAAGGAGATATGTCCTAAAATATCAATGGAGATAAAGGAGATAAAGGCGGTTCCTTATGCTTCGGCTGTGGGAAGCCTCATGTATGCAATGCTATGTACGAGGCCGAATATCTGCTTTGCCGTGAGCATGATTAGTAGATATCAGAGTAATCCAGGACAGGGATATTGGACTGCGGTAAAGCATATATTGAAGTACCTGAGAAGGACTAGAGATTATATAGTAGTTTACAAGGCATATCAATTACTCCCTGTGGGTTACACGAATTCTGACTTCCAATCAGATAGGGATAAAAGTAAGTCTACCACGGGGTATGTGTTTACTTTAGGAGGTGGAGTCATAGCATGGAGGAGTGTTAAGCAAAAATGCGTGGTAGACTCTGTTGGGGCAATCGACCCAAGTATGATCGGGAAGATCATGGTTTTGATGTGTGTGTGTCAATATATTAAGGTTAGGGTGTTGTGTTGTTTTTGATATGTGTGAATGAGTCTTGCAGAACTTGGTGAGTCACACATGGAGGACATATCCAAGGGACGAGAGCCGAGGGAAGAAGACTCCAAGGGCAAGCCAGGAAGTGGACTTCAAAGGGCACACGTGAAAGGCGGCATAGAGGCAAGTCGAGGGCTTGCGTGTGTATCCGAGGGACGATAGCTGGTGGAAGAGGACTTCAAGGGGCAAGCCAAGAGAGTAAACTTGAAGGCACACATGAAAGAGGGTCGTCGGAGTGAGGGGGAGTGCTTTTGTAAGTTGGCCAGTCGACTGGGAATGAATCAGTCGACTGCCAGCAGAGGACTCAAACATCCCGAGACATCAGTCGACTGGTAACCCCGAAAAACTAGCCGTTGGCTAGCCACTTCGGTAGGACCAGTCGACTGCCCCTGGGGCAGTCGACTGGTATCGGGCTGGACAGCTTTTGGAGTTGTCCTTTACTCTATTTAAAGGGTGACTTTTGGGCAAGTCAAAGGTATGGTTCTTGAGGGTACCATTGTGCTGTTTGTGCTCAAAGTCTCCAGCTCTTCCTCTCGATCTTAATTCCATCTTGTAAAGAGGAAGAGGGCAACCTTGTGAAGGTTTTCTCCACCTTGAAGGAGGTTTTTCATAATGGAGCTTGTGCGTGAGTGTGGATCCTTGGATTAGTCACCTCTTTGAGGTGGATACCAAGTAAACAAAGGTGTTAGCATTGTTTTTATCATTTTTATTGTTTTTATTTGTGTGTGGCTAACAAGTTTTGTAGAGAAAATCGAAAGCAACTATTCACCCCCCTAGTTGGGCGCCACGATCTAACAAGTGGTATCAGAGCCGATTCGTTTCGGAAGAACTAACCGTCGACCGGAGCATCAAAGAAAATGGCGTTTCAAGAGGGTTATAGCACCGCGAAGCCACCTTTCTTCAACGGCAATGATTTCGCCTATTGGAAAGGTAGGATGGAGTACTATCTCATGAACGATATTGAAAAATGGTGTAGTATTGTAGATGGTTTCGATGCACCCGTAAATGAAAGAGGAGAGTCGGTACCAATGAGGAATTGGACAAAGGAGATGATGAAGAAGGCGCAAGCCAATGCGATGGCTATAACAACACTTCAATGTGGATTATCAAAAGAGTAATTGAACAAGGTTGGGCCTTTCAAGACCGCGAAGGAGCTTTGGGAGAAGCTCATTGAGCTCAATGAAGGGTCAAATGAGTCAAGGAGGGCCAAGAAAGATCTCTTAGTGGTACAACTCCAATCACTCACAATGAAGGCCAACGAAACGGTAAGTCAACTACATGGAAGGGTCAAAGAAATAATCAACGAACTCCATGTCATTGGTGAGAAGGTTGAAAATAGAGATATTGTGAGGTATGTACTCCAATCATTTCCTAGGACTACTTTGTGGGCATCAATGGTTGATGCCTACAAAGTTTCTAAGGATCTCTCTACGGCAAAATTAGATGATCTATTTTGTGAATTCGAGTTACATGAGCAAGCTAACATTTCTACTAAAGAGAAAGGTGTAGCTTTTGTTGTAGAAAAGGAAAGGAAGAAGAAAAAGGAAAAGAAGAAGAACATCTACTCATCATCATCCAACTCGGAGGAATCTAGTGCCTCCATGGATAGCGACCAAGAAGCCTACATGGTAAGGAAAATGCGAAAAACTTTTAAAAATTTTTCTAACAAATCTCATGGTAGGAAAAGTTTAAGGAGTAAGAGCAAAGGAAATTATTTGCTACAATTGTCATCAAGAGGGACATATGAAGAATGAATGTCCACAATTAAAGAAAAGAGAAGAAAAGAAGGAGGAGAAGAAGGGTGAGAAGAAGAAATCCAAGGGAAAAGAAAAGAGTGCCACAAGTCTCAAAGCTACTTGGGATGATCTATCTTCATCGGAGGAAGAAGAAGATCATGTGTCACACTTCGCATTAATGGGAGTGGACAACTTGGAGTCATCCGAAGATGAAAAGGAGTCAAGTGATGAGGAACAAGGGAGTTCAAGTGAAGGTGAAGGCTCATCATCGGAATGCGATGTGTCGGTAAGTGAGGTATATAACTTACCCACCTCTACTCTTGTTAAAATAATTGCTAGTACTCAAATGATGATTTAGCTAAGGCTAGAAAGAAGGTTAAGAAATTGAAAAATGAAGTTTCCATGCTCAAATTAGAATCCATGAAACTAGAGGACAATGTGCATGTTTCCTCCTCCATTTCATATGATTCATGTTTAGAAAAAGAAAATAAGGAGCTAAGGGAAAAGGTAGAAGACATCACCAAGGCTCTTGGAAAATTTCAACTTGGCTCTAGAAAAGGTAGAAGACATCACCAAGGCTCTTGGAAAATTTCAACTTGGCTCTAGAAACCTTGACATGATCATCAATAGTCAAAGAGCCGTGTATAACAAGGTCGGGATAGGTTATAGACCCAAAACAAAGGAGGTGACATTTGTTTCACTTATGGGCTGGAAGGGTGCCCCTAGGAAGCAAGGTGTTAGGGGAAATATAAAGAAAGCATGGGTACCAAAGAACTACTTAAATGATGTTTGTGGATCTAGCATTGGGTACCAAAAGCTTGTGTTTTCCGTGTTGTTTAGGTGAAGGTGAAGGAAGCCTCAAAAATGTGGATAGTGGATAGCGGGTGTTCAAGGCATATTGTTGGTGCAAGATGCATCAGTGATATCCTCCTCTAAGGGTTTCAATGTTTGACAATATGCTTAAGTCAGCGATACATTGAACAAGGGAAGGGTGAGTGAAGAAAAGAGTACCAGAGTGAACCAAAGTCCTAGTTAACTGATAACCACCATTTTGTTGATTATTTTCGGCTCTAAAATCCATGTTTGATCCATATTTTATATGCTTAAGTTTGCAAGTGTATTAGGTTTCATGTATTTCCTCTATTTTGGATTTTAATTCAAATCTTTGTATATTTGGGATATTTTTGGCACTAAATTTGAATATCATTTTGTAGGCTTCAAATGATCATGGACCTAGATCAAATCGGGTCAGACTTGAGTCAGCATTGGATCCAGATCAAAGAGATCAAGCATTGGATTAATAAGAGTCGTCCATTCCAGAGAACGACTAGATCTGAGCCATCGGTCAACTTTTGGTCAATCCGAGTTCAAGATAGAGTCAATCATGACCATAGATCAAGATCTGAAAATTTCAGCCAAATCAGAAGTAATCTGACCGTTGGATCAAGCTCAAGATGTTCTAGACCATCCATTCAAGAAAAGGGAAGATCTGGACCATCCGCCACTGATCTGGTTAATCCGAGCTGGGGACAGGTAGATCAGGACCATTGATTGAGATCTGTGGAGTTTGGTTCAGATCTGAAGAGATCCGACCATTGGATGAAGCCAAATTTGATCTCAGCCGTCCGTTGCTTCCATCATCATATGGTTGAACCCAAGGCATGGGCTGAGCTGGGTTAACTGAGGCTGGGCCAAACCACAACTTGGACCGAACCTAGCTGCTTGGTCTGCTAGCTGAACTCAACTGCTGGGCTCTGGCTTGGCTGACCGGACCACACCACAACCTGGATCGAAGCCAACTGCTGTGCTGAACCCAAGGGGGAGGAAAAATCACAAAAGGCGCAGATGGGAAGGGGATCACATCGGCTCCGATCAGAACACACACATAGGGGAGGCGATCACATCTTCTCCACCCTCACCGCCGGCGGTCCTCACCGCCGGCGGTCCGCATCTTCATCGCCGCCGGCCGGTTTTCCAGCTCTCCATCTCGCCGCTGACCATAAGCTAGGGCCCGGGGTTCGAGCCCTAGTCGATCTTCACCGCCAGCTTCCTCTCGGGTTGAGGGAAGTGGTCAACCATCTTCAACGCCAGCTTCCTCTCGGGTTGAGGGAAGCGACGATCCATCCACCTTCATCCGATCCACAATTCAATTCCAATTTCCAGCAGATCCAGTAGATTTCACAGTTTTTCTTTCACAGTAATTTATTTCCGAGCAGAGCTTCAGCATCCAATTCCGGCAGCAGCAGATTTCTCAGAATTTCCAGCAGATTTCTTCACAGCTCCTTGATCCGATTCATTTCTTCTTATGCTTTCCTTTACAGCAATTTCTTCATAGTTTCTGTTTTTCCAAGTTTTGTTCTTCTTCAGCAGGCCGAGTAGCAATTTTCCTTCATTAGTTCAATTACTTCACAGCAGATTTAATTCCAAGCAGTAGTTTTCCTTCCCAGCATTCCTTCACAGCACCCATTTACAGCAGTTATTTTTCTTTTAGCTGATTAGCAGCTCTTCATCCAACCTTCATCAGTTCGGCAGAACCCAATTTACAGCAATTCTTCCTCACAGTTTTTTTCATTACGGCAGTCTTCTTCACAGCACAAAATTCTTTGGTCAATTGAATGTTTCAATTGGATTCGAATGTTGATTGATCTTAATTGATGAATATTTGTGATAGATTGTTAAGTGGTTGTATTGGATGAATCTTCCCCATTGCAATTTGCAAGTATTTGAAGCCATTTAAAATATGTCTATCTTGGGTTTGATTAAATGCCTCTTAGAACAATTACTTTTAATTGTGATGTTTCTTAGTTGTTTAACTTTTATTTTGTATTGCTTTTCCATTGCTGTAAGTTTCATGTTTTCATTTAAATGCAATTAAGTTAGATCAGTATAGATTTCTTCAATGCTATAGGTTTTGTTCCATGTCTAGGTTTCATTGATGTCCTATTTCTTGAATGCTTAATTTCAAGTTGTCCTTTTCCATGCTACAATTGTAGTTAGGTTAAATTAGATTTCCTTACCTGCATTGTCTTTCCTTAATTAGAACTAGATTTCATACCTGTTTTGCTATTTCTTTTCGTAGTCTTACATTCAAATCCAAACCCCAGTTTCATATCCAAAACCCAAAAGCAATAACTTACGATCCTGAGAATTATCATGTACCAACTACATTCGTTGGGAGACGACTCGAGTTATCAAAAAGCAATAACTCGATTCTTTAATTGTATTTGATACTCGCGGTATGACACGCGTGCTTATCATTAACCTAGGCACTAAGTCCTGGTGAGTGAAGCTGGGCACTAAGACCTGGTGAGTGAAGCTGGGCACTAAGTCCTGGTTCGAGGAATTAGGCACTAAGTCCTGGCCGAGGGTTGGGCACCGAAGACCTGGTTCGAGGAATTGGGCACTAAGTTCTGGCCGAGGGTTGGGCAAAAGTCCTGACAAGTGAAGTCAGACACGAAGTCTTGGTTCGAGGGATTGAGCAACTTAGCTGAGCGATGACTAAGGACATAAGTAGAGACGGGTCGAGGTTCGGACGTCTCGAGATCCGAGAGTATTGGAGGCTAAGCAAAAGTCCACCCGAATGGACTGGGTGGCAATCGTCTCCTGAGAGGAGTAGGTTGAAGGCGCGTTCCAGGGGGTGAGAGGCGTCGGTTCGACCTAGGGTTTTCCGGAAATCCGAAGTCAGAACCAAGTCCTTAAGGTTAAGATTATCTACTTGTTTGTCTTGTGTTTTTGTATCTTGCAGGTACCTAAAACTGAAGAGAAAGAAAGCAAACAAATATGAAGAGGCTGAAAAACAGCTTCCCGGACGCCCCTATTGATACAGGCGCCCACATTGATACAGGCGCCTGAATGAATCAGGTGCCTCCTTTAATACAGGCACCCTATATGACAGTTTTATCAGCTTTGCGAGTTCAACACGAGGATGAGCTTTGACCAAGGTTTGTGAGGCGCCCCATAGCATCACGGGCGCCCTAGACAAGGCTATAAAAGGGGCTTCGACCCCTCAACTCAGTACACAACTTCCAAGATCATTCTGAGCCTTCTGACGGACGACAAAGCGCTAACGGCGAAGCTCTGCGACCAAGGAAGCTCCAGGAGGAAGTGTGCGACACTTCGAAGTTCCAGATCGGCCGAGTCGTCGACTCATTCTTGTTTGGTTTGAATTTACAATTCTGCAATTATTTTTCTACATCTTTGAATTGTAATTCGTACACTGTAAGACAGTTTCTCCGCTCCCGGAAAGTCCGGAAAGGAGACCATTAGTGGATGAGTGTTTCCGTGCTTAGGCCTTGGATGTACTGACCCTGGGGGGTTGGGAACCAAGTAAATCCCGTGTGTACAAGTCTCGTTGTTTTCTTCGTTCTTTCTATTTTCCGCAGCACTAACTCTGAGTCTAGAACGAAGATCCGGTAGACAAGTTTTTCTACGAAGTTTCCGAAAAGATTTTTACGGTCGATATTCACCCCCCCTCTATCGACGGCACCGGCCCCACAAGTGGTATCAGAGCCTGGTCGCTCTTCACCAGACTAACCGCCGACGGAGTAAAGACGCCAGGAGTTGAGGGGGAGCCCAGGGGTGAATCAGGTATAAATTTTTATTATGCTCAATTTTAAAGTTCATATTATATGCTTTAAGTGCAGGGAGAGAGGACACTACAAAAAGCAGTGTCCTACTCGTAAGACTCGTTTTTCACCGGCGGCAAAGGAAACACCAACGCCCGAAGTCCGGAGGGATAAAAGTCAAATACGGTGCTTCAAATGTGAAAAGTACGGGCATTACAAAAATAAGTGTCCGGCAAAGGTACGAAAAATTTACATTCCGAAAAATTTTCAACTTCCTGCACAATCGTATGATAAGTTAGATAATTTTTCTAGAAAGTTAAATTTACTGCATAGACAAATTAATATTTTGCATGCCCAATTAGAAAATATAGATATTGCTAAAATATTAGAAATTAACTGTTTAATCTTTAATGTTAATTCAACAATTTCTAAAATTAATTTTGATAAAATTAATTCTGAAATTAATTCTGATAAAATTAATTCTGAAATTAATTTTGATAAAATTAATTCTGAAATTAATTCCATGATTAGTCTTAATGAGAATTCTGAAATTAAATTTGATATTCCTGAAATTAAATCTGATAATTTTAAGGATGATCTTGAAATTAAGTTTGAAATTATTAAGGATAATCCTGAAATTAACTCTGAAATTCTTAAGGATAATCCTGAAATTAAATCTGAAAATGTAAATAATAATTCTGAAATTAATTTTTAAAACTGTGAGATTAATCCTGAAAATATTGAAGATATTTCTGAGAATATTCTTGAGGATATTGAAGATATTTCTGAGGATAACTTTGAGGATATTGAAACTGAAATTCTTTTTGATGATAATTTAATTATCAAATTTTTAGATAATATTGAAGATTATTACAAAACATTAACTAGTGGCCTAAATTACTCCACCTACTTTGACAATATTGAAGGATGTGATTTTGAGGATGATGAGGAAGATGAATTTTCTACAATTAAGGCTATAGTTAATAAAGTTCACAAAAAGTCAAACAAATCAAAATTGTTAGAAAAATTCAAAAAATTGAATAAAGCAGAAATAGTAAATGAATCAGAAATTTTTGAAATAATGAAAATGATGAAATTAAACCCACAATTATTAATTAATCATTTAAACCTTAATTATTCCAATCTTAATAAATCCTTAGTTATTTCAACCTCAATTAATTCTTAATTAATATAAGTAAACATTAATTAAGTCTTAATCGTAATTAATTCAACTTCAATTAATTAATTCTTAATCAATCTAATTAAATATTAATTAATTCAACCTCAATTAATTAATTCTTAATCAATTTAATTAAATCTTGATTAATTCAACTTAAATCCAATTAATTCTTAATTAGCTTAATAAATTAAATTAATCCTTAATTAATTTAATTTTAATTAATCATCAATTTAATTTTGATTAATCCTCAATCAATTTAATTTTAATTAATCATCAATTTAATTTTGATTAATCCTCAATCAATTTAATTTTAATTAATTCTTAATTAGTTTAACTTTAATTAATTCTTCATCCAACTTTAATTAATTCTTAATTTAAATCCAGTTAATTCTTAAATAACTTAAACTCAAACTAAATAAAATTTTACCCAAACTGCAACAATTAAATTAATAATATTAAATATGTCAAAGTGGGTTGACATATTCGCGGGTTCACACGACATGTATCAAATCGGGAATTTGATACATCATTAGAAATTTAAGTAAAATAATTTGAATTGTTTGACTCATGTATAACTGTCATGCCATGCATCTGCTATTTTTTAATATATATCATGTCATTCATATTCAATTTTATGTATAATTTAGAACGGTTATAGGAAAAAGAGTAGTTGAAACTTGAACAACCTAGTATTATGTGGAGGTGAGATGATAGTACGTTAGGAAAGCCGTCTGGTGGAACTAGCCGAAGCTATTAGTTAGACCAAAATTTTTCAAGAAGTAATTTGAAAATGAATTTTCGATAAAAGACTTTGTCAAGGAAAGGGTTGTTGCTCCAATAAGGCTACGACCAAAGAAGGCCTCTGTGCCTCGCCATGACTTGGAAGCCAATTACCGAAAATGAAATTCACTTCACTATTTGATAAATTTGAATCTAACACAAGTTTCAATTAAATCTTAGATTTAACACTAAATTAAGAAAAATGATTCAAGCATCTCACAATGTACCCATAAGGCAACCATACTTGCTGTATTGAGACATCTAGAATGGGTGAGATGTTAAGGACTAATAAATTGAAAAATATTTTTCAAAAATATTTTTCAAATTTCTTAGAATATTTTTTACAAATTTATTTTCAAAATAATGCTTTAACATAATAATGTTTTTATGGATTTCATGCTTGTTTGAATGCTTATCTATATTATACATTTTCAAAGTTATATCTTTTTGAAAATTGTTTGACCTACACAATTAGACACAAGCCTCTTAGGTCAACACTAAAGTCTCTTAAGATACTTAGAGTCAAACGGTGTTGGTGTTAGGGGGAGTGTTTTTTTGTTGTTTTTTTTTTCAAATGGTGCTTTAAAATCATTATCATTTCAAAATGTTTTTTCGAAAATTATGCCTTAAACATCATTATCACTTCAAAATGTTTTTCAAAAATGGTGCTTTAAATCACTATCACGTATGTTTTCGAAAAAGCTTATACTTCAAAAATTATTCTCATTCCAAATTGAATTTTCTAAAAAAAAATTTCCCTATTGTCATTCAAAGCGGTTCTTTTGATTTTGATAAAACCTAAAGACACAGAGGAAATCTTCTTCATGATCTATAAAGACTCCTAGGATGTGTCAAATTTAGGGGGAGTCTAAGTCAAAAGAAAACTTTCTGACAAGTATTTTTCTAATTTTTTTTGGCAATCATTTAACTTTAATTAATTCCTAATTAAAAATTGTTAAATAATTCTTTTGATCTGAACCAAACCCTTGAGACTTAAAGGAAGAGTACTTGTGGTCAACAAGCTTCTTAGGACTGGGTCAAGTTTAGGGGGGTCAATTTAAAAGAGTTATTAAACATTTCAAAATAATATATTTTCGAGCACCATATTGTCAAAATCCTCTTGAAAAGATAAGTAATTTGTCTTTCAAAATACTATTATTCTGTTTTTTTTCAATTTTTTTTTTGTAGCTTATAAAATTTTATTGAAATATTTTTTGAAATAATATTTACTTGAGTTTGGAGAATTTTCAGGACACTTAGGAAAATATCCTTGTAGTTAACAAGATTTTCTAGGATTGTGTCAGACTAGAAAAGAAACCAAGTCAAGTAAAATATTATATTTTAAAAATAATATTTTTCTAAGTAATTTCAAAATATAAGTCAACTAAATTTTTTTTCAAAAGAACTTATACTTTTTAAAGAACTTATATTTTTCTAAAGTACTTATGTTTTTCAAATTCATAATATTTTTCAAAAATACTTATATTTTTCAAAAATGCATAACATCTTTTGAAAATACTTACATTTTTCAAAAAGCATAATATAAAAGTACTTTCATCTTTCAAAAAGCTCAATCTATTTTTCAAAAGTACTTGCATTTTTTCAAGCTTAATATCTTTCAAAGTACACGTTTTTGCACAATATTTTTCAAAGTATTCTTTTAAAATGCAAAAATCTCTAAGTGAAATATTTTTTTTTTTAAAAAGTACATATTCTTCTAAGGAAAAATCATTTAAGTATGCAATTCTTTTTGAAAATCTTTCTCAATAGATATTTTTTTCCAAAGCAATATTTTTCTAAGTGGAAAATTTTCTAAGTTTTCTGAAAGTACGAAATTTGTTTAATGCACAATACTTTTCAAAGTGTAATTTTCTAGTGCAATTGTTCTTGTTAACTAGCTCTCTGCTATGATTATACTAAATACTTTCAAAATTTTTGTTTTCATTGTTGGTGCAAGTATTTTAATGTATGACAAAGGGGGAGAGTAAGCTTAAGTGAGGAATTTTTTTTCCAAAGGATCTAAATGAAATCAAAATGCTTTTTCAAAAAGAGGGAGAGTGAACTTTTCCTATTTTTTCCCAAAGGATCAAAGTGTATTTTCAAAACTTAGATCATTTTTTTCATTTGATCCCAAGGATTAAAATTTAGCCCCTTCAACCAATCTAACTTAAGATATTGTCAAACATCAAAAAGGGGGGAGATTGTTGGTGCAAGATGCATCAGTGATGTCCTCCTCTAAGGGTTTCAATGTTTGACAATATGCTTAAGTCAGTGATACATTGAACAAGGGAAGGGTGAGTGAAGAAAAGAGTACCAGAGTGAACCAAAGTCCTAGTTAACCTAGGCACTAAGTCCTGGTGAGTGAAGCTGGGCACTAAGACCTGGTGAGTGAAGCTGGGCACTAAGTCCTGGTTTGAGGAATTAGGCACTAAGTCCTGGCCGGTTGGGCACCGAAGACCTGGTTCGAGGAATTGAGCACTAAGTCCTAGCCGAGGGCTGGGCAAAAGTCCTGACAAGTGAAGTCAGGCACGAAGTCTTGGTCTGAGGGATTGAGCAACTTAGTTGAGCGATGACTAAGGACATAAGTAGAGACAGGTCGAGGTTCGGACGTCTCGAGATCCGAGAGTATCGGAGGCTAAGCAAAAGTCCACCCGAATGGACTGGGTGGCAACCGTCTCCTGAGAGGAGTAGGTTGAAGGCGCGTTCCCGAGGGGTGGGAGGCGTCGGTTCGACCTAGGGTTTTGCGAAAATCCGAAGTCAGAATCAAGTTCTTAAGGTTAAGATTATCTACTTGTTTGTCTTGTGTTTTTGTATCTTGCAGGTACCTAAAATTGAAGAGAAAGAAAGCAAACAAATATGAAGAGGCTGAAAAATAGCTTCCCGGACGCCCCTATTGATACAGGCGCCTGAATGAATCAGGTGCCTCCTTTAATACAGGCACCCTATATGACAGTTTTATCAGCTTTGCGAGTTCAACGCGAGGATGAGCTTTGACCAAGGTTTGTGAGGCGCCCCATAGCATCACGGGCGCCCTAGACAAGGCTATAAAAGGGGCTTCGACCCCTCAACTCAGTACACAACTTCCAAGATTATTCTGAGCCTTCTGACGGACGACAAAGCGCTAACGGTGAAGCTCTGCGACTAAGGAAGCTCCAGGAGGAAGTGCACGGCACTTCGGAGTTCTAGATCGGCCGAGTCTTCGACTCATTCTTGTTTAGTTTGAATTTACAATTCTGCAATTATTTTTCTACATCTTTGAATTGTAATTCGTACACTGTAAGACGGGTTTCTCCACCTCTGGAAAGTCCAGAAAGGAGACCATTAGTGGACGGGCGTTCCCGTGCTTAGGCCTTGGATGTATTGTTTGGGAACCAAGTAAATCCCGTGTGTACAAGTCTCGTTGTTTTCTTCGTTCTTTTTATTTTCCGCTGCACTAACTCTGAGTCTAGAATGAAGATCCGAAAGACAAGTTTTTCTACGAAATTTTCGAAAAGATTTTTACGGTCGATATTTACCCCCCCTCTATCGACGACACCGGTCCCACACATATGACCGGGGATGTGAGCAAATTCTCCACTATTAGCTATCTAAGAGAAGGAATGGTGTCATTCGGAAATAGTGGGAAACTCAAAATAATAGGTAGGGGCACCATTGAGGTATCTCCTACAATCACAATTCATAAAGTACTTTTAATTCAGGATATGGAGTTTAATTTGCTTAGTGTGAGTCAACTTTGTGATGCCGGGTATAGGGTTGAGTTCAATGCAAGTAAATGCTTAATTAGACAAAATGGCTCCAAAAATATCATGTTAGAAGGATATAGAGAAACAAACATTTATTATCTTAATCTTTCTTATGCTTCTAATATTTCTTCTAAGTGTTTCATATCCAAAGATGAAGAAGGATGGTTGTGGCATCGGCAGCTTGGTCACATTAATATGAAGAACATTGCAAGAATTGCCAAGATGGAGTTGGTGAAGGGGCTCCCAATGATCAAGTACGAAAAGAACAAGATGTGTGATGCATGCCAAGAGGGTAAGCAATCTAAATTATCACACAAAGGTAAAACCTTAACTAGCACTTCTTTACCTTTAGGGTTATTACATTTGGATTTATTTGATTGCCATAGTACACCTTCAATAATTGGAAGTAAATATTGTTTGGTGATTGTAGATGACTTTTCTAGATATACATGAGTGTATTTCATGAAACATAAGGATGATACTTTAGAGATATTTGTAGGATTTAGTAAACGGGTTGAAAATAAGAAACACCTCAAGATCAACCGAATTAGGAGTAACCATGGTGGGGAGTTTGAAAATTCAAACTTCTCACACTTTTGTGTAGAAAATGGGTACAAACATGAATTTTCATGTCCAAGAACCCCTCAACAAAATGGTGTGGTAGAAAGAAGGAATAGAGCCTTACAAGAAGCCGCTAAGACCATGTTTAATGTCTATTCTCTACCTAGCTATTTTTTGGTGGAAGCGGCGAATACCGCTTGCTACATCCAAAATCGGGTCTTAATTCATAGGTTTTTAGGAAAAACTCCGTTTGAGTTGTGGAATGGGAGAATTCCACAAATTCACTATTTTAAAGGTTTTGGGTGTAAGGTCTACATTTTGAACACTAAGGATGATTTAAGAAAATTTGAATCCAAGGCAGATGAGGGGATTTTGGTTGGATACTCATCCACTAGTAGGGGATATAAAATGTATAACAAATGAACTAAGGTGATTGAGGAGTCATCCAATGAAGATTTTGATGAGTCTACTAGCAGTTATCCTAGAAAATCCTTTATTGATAAGGACATAGAAGAAAGTCAACCCCTTGCACAAGAAGTTCAAGACTTACATTTGGGGGGTACTGATCAAGGGGGTGGGAGAAGTGCATTAGAGGATGAAAATCATGTAGGAAATGAGCCCATAATCTCTAGGACCCTAAGGCACCACCAAGATCATCCCATTGATCAAATAGTTGGAGATGTTACCCAAGGGGTGAGGACTAGGTCTTACTTTAGGGAACATAGTAGTCAAATTGCCTTAATTTCTCAATTTGAGCCAAAATCTATTGATGAAGCTTTAGGTGATGTGGATTGGGTTCTAGTCATGCAAGAAGAATTGAATCAATTTGAAATGAGTGAAGTATGAGAGTTAGTTCCTAGACCCAATGATTGTACCATTGTCACCACAAGATGGGTCTTTAGGAACAAGTAAGATGATCAAGGAAAAATTACTAGAAACAAGGCTAGGTTGGTAGCAAGGGGGTTTAATCAAGTTGAAGGTCTTGACTATGATGAGACATATGCCCCCGTGACTAGATTAGAGTCTATTAGGATTTTATTAGCATATGTCGCTTACATGGGTTTCACACTTCACCAAATGGATGTGCAGTCGGCATTTTTAATGGGGTCATTAAGGAAGAGGTATATGTAGAGAAACCACCCGGATTTAAAAACCCAAAGTACCCTAGTCATGTCTATAAACTAAGAAAAGCCTTGTATGGATTGAAACAAGCTCCCCGGACTTAGTATGAAAGACTTTCATTATTCTTAGTATCTAAGGGTTTTAGGAGAAGTACAATTGATGTAACATTATTTCTAAAATCTAAGGATAAGGACATCTTTGTGGCCCAAGTTTATGTTGATGATATTATTTTTAGGTCAACAAATAGTGAATTTCTCCATGAGTTTATTAAGTGTATGGAAAATGAGTTTGAAATGAGTCTTGTGAGAGAATTGGCCTTCTTTTTAGGATTGCAAGTCAAACAAACAAATGAAGGGACTCATGTTTATCAAACAAAATATGCTAGGGAAATCATAAAAAAATTTGGACTAGAAAAATGCTAAGGTAGCATCTACCCTATAGGAACCAATTTCAAAATGGATAGTGATCTTGAAGGAAAAGCAGTAGACCCAAAACAATATAGGAGCATGATTGGTAGCTTGTTATACCTAACCGCTAGTAGATCGGAGATATTATTTGCGGTAGGTATGTGTGCAAGGTATCAATTATGTGCCAAAGAGTCTCACCTAGTGGTAGTAAAGAGAATCTTAAGGTATATTAAGGGCACTTTTAATGTCGTGCTTTGATATCCTAGAACTCCAAACATTGAACTTTTTGGATACGTACACTGACTCGGATTATGCGGGGTGCAAATTAGATAGGAAGAGTACTAGTGGAGGATGTCAATTTATTGGGTCATCTTTAGTTAGTTGGAGTAGTAGAAAGCAACCATGTGTTGCCTTATCAACAACCGAGACCGAATATATAGCAATGGATGGTTGTGTGTCTCAACTACTTTGGATCATGCATACCTTAGAGGATTATGAACTTCATTACTCCAAGGTCAAGGTTTTATGTGACAATGTAAGTACTATCAATTTGACTAAAAATCCGGTTCATCATTTTAGGACAAAACACATTGAAGTGAAGCATCACTTCATTAGGGATCATGTGGCAAGGGGTGACATATAATTACATTATGTTGAATCAAGTCTAACCTTGCCGACATATTTATCAAGCCTCTTCTCGAAGCGGAGTTCACATCTCTAAGAAGAGGACTTGGTATGTGTTTTGTAGAAGTCTAGGAGTGACCTTGGAGAAATACAATAGGAAGGTGGTGCATGATTCATTAGGATTATACAAATGATTCACTTATGCTTATAACATATTGTTGGGTTATTAGATGTATCACATTATTAAAAATATACTAACTATGGGGAAAGCAAATGTTTAATTAATAGACATCTTGCCCAAAGATCATAGTTGGACATTTTAAATAATTTGAAAACATTTATGTGATGTATGTGTTATGCCATAAGTTTAGAAAATGTATGATTTCAAAACTAGGTTGGAACTTTGATACAAAGTTAGAGTTTTTCAAGAAATTTAAACTTTTATCAAAAAGTCAAACATGTTTGGAATTTTCATGAAGTTATATTTTTCCCTGTTAGAGTATATCATATGAAACATGTTTACAAATTTTCATAATTTTTGAAATTTTCTGAAATTTTTGGGGAGTTTCTGAAATTTGGCCCAGAAAACTGAAAGTGCAGACTGAAGAGTATCAGTTGACTACCCCAGGTGCAGTCGACTGATACCTCTGATTTCATAAAACTAGGAATTTTCAAAAATGAAACGTTCTCCCATTTGATGTCATTGGTTAATATTGCTTCAGGCAATTCTTTTGATGGTGTCAAAGGGGGAGAATTGGGAGGTTTAAGTTAGGTTTGTAACTTAACTTGTGGTTTAACTTTGGGTTATGGTGAAAATTGAAAATGGGAGAGGGCATAGGTTAAGGGGGAGGCTACCTCTTGGTTTTTACTATGTCGTTTATTTTCAATTGTTGTTATTTTTTCCTAACTTAAATATATTTCCACACATCAAAAAGGGGGAGATTGTTGGGGCAATCGACCCAAGTATGATCGAGAAGATCATGGTTTTGATGTGTGTGTGTCAATATGTTAAGGTTAGAGTGTTATGTTATTTTTTGATATGTGTGAATGAGTCTTGTAGGACTTGGTGAGTCAATATAGAGGACATATCCGAGAGATGAGAGCCGAGGGAAGAGGGCTTCAAGGGCAAGCCAGGAAGTGGACTTCAAAGGGCACACGTGAAGGGTGACATGGAGACAAGACGAGGGCTTGCGTGCGCATCCGAGGGACGATAGCCGATGGAAGAGGACTTCAAGGGGCAAGCCAAGGGAGTAAACTTGAAGGCACACGTGAAGGAGGGTCGTCGGAGTGAGGGGGAGTGTTTTTGTAAGCTGGACAGTCGACTGGGAATGAATCAGTCGACTGCCAGCAGAGGACTCAAACTTCCCGAGACATCAGTCGACTGGTCCAAGACCAGTCGACTGGTAACCTCGAAAAACTAGCCGTTGGGCTAGCCGTTAGCTAGCCGTTGGCTAGCCACTTCGGTAGGACTAGTCGACTGCCCCAGGAGCATTCGACTGGTATCAGGCTAGACAGCTTTTGGAGTTGTCCTTTACTCTATTTAAAGGGTAACTTTTGGGCAAGTCAAAGGCCCGGTTCTTGAGGGTACCATTGTGCTGTTTGTGCTCAAAGTCTTCAGCTCTTCCTCTCGATCTTAATTTCATCTTGTAAAGAGGAAGAGGGCAACCTTGTGAAGGTTTTCTCCACCTTGAAGGAGGTTTTTCATAGTGGAGCTTGTGCGTGTGTGTGGATCCTTGGATTAGTCACCTCTCTGAGGTAGATACCAAGTAAACAAAGGTGTTAGCATTGTTCTTATCTTTTTTATTGTTTTTATTTGTGTGTGGCTAACAAGTTTTGTAGAGAAAATTGAAAGCAACTATTCACCCCCCTCTAGTTGGGCGCTACGATCTAACAAACTCCACCATGGAAGCTGAGTATGTGGCAGCCTCTGATGCAGCCAAAGAAGCTGTATAGCTCAGGAACTTCTTAATGGACTTGGATGTGATTTCTGGTTTGCCCAGAGCTATCACAATTTATTGTGATAACAGTGGTGCAGTTGCAAACTCGAAGGAACCACGAGCCCACAAGGCAAGTAAACACATAGAGCGCAAATACCACCTGATACGAGAGATCGTAAAATGAGGAGAAGTTGTTGTCGCCAAGATTGCATCGGAGGATAACCTGGCAGATCCTTTCACTAAGACCCTTTCAACGAGAGCTTTTGATAGGCATGTGGAGTGTATGTGAGTCAGATGTATGACATTTTGATAGCAGCATAGTTTTTTAGTATAAGTGGGAGATTGTTAGGATGTATACTAAAAGCCTAGCTTTTGTATGAACATCTACATTTTGGAATGAGAATCACATGATCATTGTTTGGATTTTATATTTATTATATGTGTGCATATCGTCTCATACTTCACATTGAAGATAACATGGTGTGTGGTGTCACATAGAAGATCATCTTATCAGTCCCTTGTAGAGTATAAGTAGTGGCTCACAACCAAGATGGTTTTGGACAAACCATTGGCATGGTTGTAGTGTAAATTGGTATTGGTTTATCTTGACCATAGAATTACACCAGTACACTTTGTGTGTATTGAGCAGGACTGATATAGAGGTGATTCAATTTATACTGACTATATGATTGAATCAGACCTCAGATATTATGGTGTACATGCTCTTAATCCCGATATAATAACAGACACATGTACTTAATATATATTTCTTTGATTTACCAGTGGGCGAGATTTATTTGTTAAATCGATAGACCCGATAACTTGGAAAATAATATTATTTGCATGATGTGCCGTTGATTATAGAAGGAAATCGTGTCCTGATGCGTCAGGATGATAATGTCCCCTTGAGGAGCTCATAAAGTTCATCATGTAAATCCTGCAGGTGGACTTGGTCCGACATGATGATAAGGTTGAGTGGTACTACTCATGGAGTTAGATATTAATTAATTAAATTATCAATAATTTAATTAATTAATGGATATTCGAGAACTTAAATACGGGGAGAATTTGTACACATAATAGGTAGAGCTCATATTTAATTATGGGGGTTGGTGAGGTAGTTCAATGATAATCCTTTAGTGGATTGGATTATCATTAATGGATCGGGTCTTGATCCATTAGGAGGCCAAGACCCAACTCCTCCTCATGGTCCTTATTGTAGCCTATATATACCTCATGTGTCATGAAACCAAGGCATCCAATTAACCCTAAACCTCTCTCTTTTCTCTTCTCTCCTCCTCTCTCTCTCCTAGGGTTGGGCGGCGCCGATGCTAAGGGAAGAAGAGGCTCTCGGTTTGGGTGGGATAAGGAAGAAGATTCTTCTTCTTCTTCTCCCTTCCTCTTCCTCCCTAGGGCGCGCACAACAAGGAAGACAAAGGGGTGGCCGGTGGCATCAAAAGAAGGAGCTTTTCCTCCTTGGAGCTGCTCGGCGCCGGCGGCATAGGAAAGGAGAAGAAGGGCTTGTGGTTGGGTTTTCTTCTTTTATTCTTCATCTTCTTCTTCCTCTACTCTTCCTCTTTTGTCGGCCAATCTTGAGGCTTAGAGTTTGGCTGGCGGCACAAGGAGGAGGTGTAGTTGTGGTGGTCGGCGGTGCGAGGGTTCCGGCGGCAACAAGGGAAGAAGAAGGAGACCTTTAGGGTTTCGGCACAAGTCAAAGAGGAGAAGAAGGTGCCTTGGTGACTTTGGTTCTTGGAGGATCGTCGCCCACACGATGTCCAAGAAGAGGTTTGGACATACGATAGAAGATCGCGAGGTAAACAAGAGGTATAATTTCTTGTTTGGTTCCTTTTACTTCTTGTTCATTATTGTATGTTCATATTTGTCATGGACCCTGAAGATAAACACAAAAATCAACGATCTATTAGTCGACTATTCCGCGGCTAATCAACTAGACGAGTTAGATTGCTTGAACAACAAGTTTGTTCAAGCAATCACTCAAGTTGATTAGTACGATGATGAAACAGTTGCTTAGGTAATTCATCTCCATCTGGATTTGTTTTAATTAATAAAATTTTAATCTGGGGATATGGAGGGGATTCCCATGCATAATCGATTCCAACATTAGCATAATGTAGGCTGATCGGATGCTTCTTTAGTTGACCAATTGGCGGTATTTTGAGCATGACCTTGCCCTTTTGAAGTTGACTAAGCTGTGACCTAGTTGCTGCTAGAGGCTGGTGGTTCTATAATAATGACCTCTTCTGGAGAGGCCCTCTACACGGTAGGAGTTGGAGGTCGTGAGTCTTGGAGGACTCGGGCCAAGGAGCCTTTGAAGTGGACTCTGATGGAGGGTGACCATGAGGAGTTATCGGTCTGTGAACGACTAGTGTCTTCGCCGATCAACGGTTGGGGCATCAAACCTCTTCTTTTTACGCCTCTCTTGGAGAGGCATATTATCCTTGTCCGCTTTCTCCCTCTCAGCGGGTCTCTTCTTGCGAAGTGGCGGTGCAGGCATCTCAGCGGATTGAGTGGCATCACTATTTATTTCTTCTCGAGTGGTCGGGTCAACACCTGGGACTTCTCTTTTGGCCAGCTCGGCGGTCCCCCAATTCTCTATCTCTACATCATCAAGGATTAAACCCTTGCTCAGCTTAGCCTTCATCATATTAGCAACTGCACAAACAAGCAAATAGTTTCAATTAGTTTAAAAAATAAGTTAAACTACTAAAGAACTTATCAAAAGTGCCACAGGGAAGCCCATTAGGAAATGGGGCTCAAGCCAAAGGCAAACAAGAAACCCTCCTCCAGCAAAATATTTATGTCAAACCGCAGACCGACCAAATTTCTATATGCATCAATGAAATGAGGGTCGCCCTTAAAATTCTTGGGCACAATGGGTTGACGGGGCTGTTCTTCAATCAACTGAGAGGCCAATTGAGGGTTGGGAAAGGTTGGATAAAAAAGTAGCGGTATATCCAACCCTTAAGGGAACTGAGGGCCTTATCAAAGATGTCTGACCTAAGACGAGCTTGGAAGAAAAATCTACCTACCTAATTCCTCTTAGGATAATAAAAATAATGAAATATCCTAGGATTCAAAGGGACTCAATACAAAGTAAAGATAACAACGACCCTGCATAAAAAGTGTATAGTGTTGGGAGCTTATTGGGAAAACAAGATCTGAAAATACTTACAGGCTTCTATAATGAAGGGATGTACTGGAAAGCATAAATCCGTAACATTTGATTTTTAAAAATGACGACAGTACCTATAGGAGGAGTGTGAGGACATTCTATTGCACTCTGTATGAGCATCAGGTGATCATCAGGGATATCCAACTCCATTTGAATGGCCTAGAACTCATCCCCATTTATATCAGACTCCACGGCTATGTACCACAGACCACGAATTCTCAGAGGTGCTTGTTCAACCATTTTTGACCTTGAAGAAATGGACGCTAGGATTAATGAAGAAAAGGATTAGATGGCTGAGACTTACACGCTAATGTAGCAAGGAAAGATTGTCGGAAAGCGAAAAAGAGAATCACCAGAGTAATTAGGGCAGACAAATAGGAAGAATGCACATTTAAAACTAGACTAAACCTCAACGAAAAGGGTGTTATATCATGACCCCTTTTTCTAAGTTGTCGGATCGTATGAAAAAGAAAAGGTGGGGTGAGATCTTAACAGTGGAAGAGTAAGAAACCATTGACGCTTCATGTTTCACTCTACTAGAAAGCCTATGCCAAATTATGGCATTAATCGCATCAAAAATCACTTTAGCCAGTGCGGGAGTGACACATAGCAGGGAGAAAGGCACGACATTAATGACGCGAGATATCAAAAAATCAGGCAATAATTATCTCGCACGCGCTTCATTCTGCATTAAATGACGCATCGAGTGCGTTGATGTTGTGGTACGGAACTTGACACATCATCCTTTGACCATCAAAGGACCTAAGCCCGAATAGGGTCTAGTTAGTTAGATTGGACGCTTCCTTTAACTAGACTTGATGGGGAGGCTTGTGATACGGGCGAGTTTTGGGTTCCTCAACCATATAGGATAAGTCCTGGTCAAAAGACTGACATAGTCCAACTCGAGGGCACGTGACACTAGAGGCCAGAGGAATAGTAGGGTATTAGCATGCCAAATTAATTCGGCCAATTGGGCGATGGACTGGTCGAGCGACTTGCAAGCAATAGTTTGACCTATGTCTAGGAGGTCATGTATAGCTAGCAGGGTGAAGGGCAGTGTCCTGGCCTAGACCACTCACAAACTCAGGCGGTCAGATTGGCTCACGTAATCGTGGTTGACCGGTTGAGAAAAGGATTAGGTTCTCGTCGATCGACACACTACCTGAAATGACCGATCGGCAAACCACCTCGAACGGTCGAGCGGCGGCCTACCTATCCAATCGATTTAACTCGATAGTGCTAAGATACCATTAAGGATCTCATATTCTATGATCGGCTAAATAAGTCTATGCACCCATCTGATAGACCAAATACTGTCGATCGACAGGCTTGCCTACCAATACACAGTCGATTAGCAGACAAGCTTCACCTCTATGACTTTCTTAGCTTCTATGGCTTAGTCAACTGACTTTATCATGACCTAATGGGCTATAACCAGTTTATCTTATTGTGTCAAACTGGGCCTCACACTTATGTTTTTCACTATGGGGCCTCCATGTGAACACAAGTAATCCAATCAGCACACAACTTTTGACTAAACACTGATAGGATAAAGATGACATTATCCTGCCACTTCTTTAAAAATTGACATGCTTCATTGACAAGCTCAACTACTTAGTAAGTCTACAGACCCAATACTAAACTACTCAATGGCCCAATGGTCTAAACATTGTCTTGCCCAATTAACTCATTGGCTAATAGATTACAGAAAATTCATTGACATAACAACTCTATTATAGTTGATGTGACACTTTGATGGTGGAGAGTCATCAAAGGTGTTGTATATAAATAGGGGTCCCTCCTCCATGGTACAGGTATGATGAATTTTCATTTGCTTTAGCATTCCACTTCATTTTTAACTGAAAAACTGACTTAAGTATCAGAGTGCACGTGCTAGGGACCCCCTAGCCTTGCTTTTGATATCCTTTGTTCCTCGTGATCTCCATTTTCAAGGCGCTCACAATGCAACTTCGAGTCTTCTCGAGTCCACATTGATATTGTGGTGTTCAACGTTGATTACACGCTGTTCTTCTCAGGTTGAGGATAGGATCACTATATTTTCGTCGCTAGTTCACGACAAAAATATAGTACTATCACTAACTTGCGATGGAAAGTATAAATCGATTACTAAATTATTGACAGAAATATAGTTCCATCGCTAACTCCATTGCTAATGAAGAACTTTTTTTTTAGTGAATGAACCCTCAAAGCTCTCCTTTTAAATCTATTCATTATGGAGAACAGTTTGAGTCTCGAATTGACAAGTCATGGTGGGTTAACTATCATTTCAATTTAAGGTTGGCACAATCTATACCCATCTAATATGAAAAGATCACACTCTTAGAAATCCAATATCTATTAAAGCTCTTTGAGTATGCTAGGTACTCATTATGGATAATCTCCCTAGAAACCTTTCTATTGACTTTTCTAAGCTTCTTAAAAGCCATAATCATGCTAGTCCCGTCAAAATCAACATTAGGGATAGTCTCTCTTATAACCTTGACTTAAGTCCTAGACCTAGAGTATACATGCTCCATATCTATATGGAACTCTATGATATGAGGTCATTCTTTCCTTGGATTTAGATTTGTATCTCAAACATTTCTTGTCCTTAGATGTCTCTTGCCTAACTAATCCTAGATCTTATTCCTTTGACCCCTTTAAATACATTTTTTATCTCCCTAAGGGTTTTTTTTCTAAAAGTCTTGACTCAAAACTTATTTTTCAATTTTCAAATCCTCATATTTTGATTTTCATAATTGACTTCAATATTTTTCTTTTCGGGGCATATGTCTAAATAGCTATATTATTATATATTGACTTAGACAAAGTCATGAATCGACCATTCTCACCTGACTCGGATATAGTCATGAATTGAGCAATTCTCTCTCCAATTTCACTG
>JAGFNQ010006937.1:122968-277608 GCA_024364735.1 Boesenbergia rotunda
ATTCAAATATGCTAAAGAATTAATAAAGAAATTTAAAAATGGATAATTCTAAAAATATAATACCCCCATGGCCACTAATGTAAAAATAGATAGTGACCCTGATGGTAAACCAGTGGACCCTAAACTCTATAGGAGTATGATAGGTAGCCTACTGTACCTTACAGCCAGCAGACCTGATATTCTTTTTGCTGTAGGGATGTTGTGCTAGATACCAACTTGTGCTAAGGAAACACACTTAGCAGCCCTAAAAGAATTTTAAGATATATAAAGGGCACCCTAAATGTAGGGATTTGGTATCCTAGAACTTCAACTTTTGATTTAACAGGATATACAGATTCTAACTATGCAGGCTGTAAGTTAGATAGAAAGAGCACAAGTGGAAGCTGCCAACTGCTAGGTCAGAGTCTAGTTAGTTGGTTGCAGCAGAAAACAACACTGTGTAGCTCTATCCATAACTGAAGCTGAGTATGTGGCATTAGGAGAATGTGTGGGCTCAACTTTTATGGATGATGCACACACTTAAGGACTATCAGCTCAACTACACCCAAACTCAAGTATTTATTGACAATATAAGTTCAATTAATTTAACTAAGAACCCAATCCAACACTCCAGAACCAAACATATAGAAGTCAAACATCATTTTGTAAGAGACCATGTAACCAGGGGTGAAATAGTACTCAAGTATATTGACTCTAAATCCAACCTAGCTGATATATTCACAAAGCCCTTACCTGAGTCTGAGTTCAGCTCACTAAGAAGGCAGTTAGGATTATGCTCTGTAGAATAGAGAAACTCAATTTTTTTCTTTATTTTTTTTTAAAAAAATTGTTTCTAAAAATAGAATTTGAAAAATTGCTTTACTTAATTTTAAAATCAATTTTTTTTCCTTTCGACTTAGTTTTATTTAAAAACTACCCCCTTTCAAAACTAGGGATTTTTCGAAAGTGGACTTAGGCTAGGCCCTAACCCTAGAACTGCATGCACCTATAGACTTAGAAGCCAGCATCTCACAAGCACCTTAGAGTACTTATGATTGATAACCTAGAAAGGGTTGAGATGCTTAGGTCTTTGCCTTAATTCAAGATGCTTTAAGTCAGTGCATCTGCAGTAATTGGGGCACTAAATACAACTTATACAGCAATCAAGTTAAGTGTCAAGCTTAGAAAATCTAACTTGAACAGAAACACTTAACTTGACTAACCCTAGCAAAAACTACTGTATATAACAGTTAGTAAGTAGCTAATTGGGTTAGACAGGTCCCAACAGAGATAATTGATTGATTTAGTGTAATTGATTGATCTAGTGTAAATCTAACTGGTTCAGTACAGCAAATTATCATTTTCTGTATTCATGCTATATTTGTCTGTTTTGATATATGGCAAAGGGGGAGAGATAGAAATAAGAGAAAAAATTTTTTCTAAATTTTTCCTTTATTCAAAAAGTTTCAAAAATTATTTTTTTTCTAAATTTTTCCTTTATTCAAAAATTTTCAAAAATTATTTTTCTAAATTTTTCCTTTATTCAAAAAGTTTCAAAATTATTTTTTTCTAAATTTTTCCTTTATTCAAAAAGTTTCAAAAATTATTTTTCTAAATAATTTAGCGTCAACTTTCAAAATTTTGCTAAAGATTTCAAAATTTTGCTAAGTACTCTAGCCTCAATATTTTTGCTAAAGATCTCAAAATTTTGCAAAGTACTCTAGCCTTTTAAAAGGCTCTTACTTAAGCTTGTCAAATTTTTTCTCACTAAAGCTTAAGTATTTCAAAATTGTCAAGTACTAAAGTGTATCAAATCCTACTAAGTACTTAAGCTTGCTATATCCTACTGAGTACTTAAGCTAACATGTTTGAGTACTTTAAAACTTAAGACTTTAAATTTTTTTTGGTAATCTAATTATGCTTTAAAAAACTCTACTATGTATTTTTAGCTTAAGTCACCTCTAAAGACCTAAAACTTAAAGTTTTCAAAGTACAAGTAAAGTTTTTTTTAACCCCACGAATTTTTGAAAAATCTAGGGGGAGATTCCTTTCAGGGGGAGGGAACAAAAGTTAAAACTGTTTTATGTTTTGCTTAAACTTAACTTTTTGAACTAGGGTTGCCATAAATCAAAAAGGGGGAGATTGTTGGTGCAGAATGCACCCAAGTCATACCTGTGTTTTGATAATGGCAACATAGGTCAAAAGTTAAGTCTGTCTTGCTTTCTAACAAGTTAATCTAGTGTGCAGTAAAAGCCCTAGCGCAGGACTGCTAGGCACTGGCGAAGGAATGCCAGGGTAAAAAGCCCTAGCGAAGGACTGCTAGGCACTGGCGAAGGACTGTCAGTCTCAATCCCTAGCAAAGGACTGCTAGGCAACTGGCGAAGGACTGCCAGTTTACAAGACCTGACAAAGGACCGTCAGGCAAAAGTCCAACCAAAGGAGCGGTTGGCATCAGGTAAATTCTCCCGAGAGGAGTAGGTGAGGACGCGTTCCCCATCGAGGGAACAGTAGGCGTCGGTTCGACCTAGGACTCCATTTTGGAGACCAAAGTCAGAACCAAGACAGCTAAGGCTGTATAAAATAATAATTAATTGTTTTATTGTGTTTCGGGCTAACCCTGGATGCAGGACCAAAGGAACGTGTGTTTGCAGCTCAGAGAGCCTCAAAGGAGTGAGGCAGTAGCTGAGTAGGGCGCCCTGAGTGTCTAGGGCGCCTCCAAGGTGAACAAGAAACAAGTAAGGCAAAAAGGTGTGCGGCTAACAACTGGCCGAGGCGCCCTCTGCAGCCAGGGCGCCCTCAGCAGCCAGGGCGCCCTGAGCGCCCAGGGCGCCCTCAGGTCCAAGGCGCTTCGCGCCTACGCCAGCGAGGCCGATCAAATCTATCCAGCCGAGAAGACCGGGTCAACGAAGGCGCCCTCAGCGACCAGGGCGCCCCAAAGGTCAAACTTCATCCCTATTTAGGCGGGATAAAGCTTGACCGAGCAAACTGCGGATCGGATGACACTTGGCAGGGCGCCCTCGACGTCCAGGGTGCCCTAGGGGCTATAAATAGCACCCCTCGACCCCAAGCTTCACATCAACTTGATTCAAAAGCTTCCACGCTCTTCTATGCTCGTGCCTTGCTCCAGAAACGCCTCACCTCGAGCCGACGACGTCCCGCTGCCCCAAAAAGAATCGATACACTCCGGACGTCGGTAACGAAGAGCTTAATATTTTATTATTATTTAATTGCACTCTCTTTGTAATTGAAATCATTGTAACCTATTTGCGCGAATATAGAATTGCCCAAAGTAAACGGTCAACGACCGTGGGCCTTGGAGTAGGAGTCGTCACAGGCTCCGAACCAAGTAAAAATCACTGTGTCTTTGTGTTGTGTCTCGTATTTTTATTTCCGCTGTGCACTTACTTTTAGTTTTCCGAAAAAGAGCGATTTCCGATATTCACCCCCGCTTCTATCGGTTTTTCACGATCCAACAAATTTTGCTTTTGCAAAATTGTATCCAACAGTTTTCTGGGATACGAAAGATATCTGTATGCAACTTCAACTGCTATGACCTTTGCAAGCTAGAGTGGTTGAATATTCTCAATCATTTCATTTGGATTGTGGACTCGTCTTTTGAATGCATAGAGAAATCTACATACACAATTTCTTAGTTTACTTGGTATGTGCCTCTTAAGGTAACAAATCCAAAGCCTAGTTCTAACTATCTTCCTCCTCTAAAATTTTTTCATCTCTTCTAGAGTTGGAGAAATCTTTTATGACATTTGATTATAAAATACAATAAGAATACAATGGATGAAAATAAATATAATGAGCATGAATAAATTTTGCTTTCTTGCTTGAATTGCCTCTTGTTAGTCAAATTTCACTTGAAACCATCTTAATTTTAAAGACTTCACCAACAACTGATGTCTTGGATCCAACTGTTTAAACACATAGAACGATTCTTTTTAATTTACATGATCATTCGATTGCTTAGCAACTAGAAGAGTAGAGGCGAGAGTGCATCGCTTGCTGAAGAAGAGAGATCGTCGAATAGACGCGTCAGAGAGGCCAAGAGAGATCACCGGAGAGGAGAGATCGTCGGCCGAAGAGATCTGGCGCATGGGAAGAAAATCCAAAATCAAAATACTAATTTTTCGCAAAATAGCTATGGAATATAAATTTCGTCGCTAATCTAGCGGCGGAGATTAATTTTCATCACTAATTAGTGATGGTAATTAATTTCCATAGCTAATCTCTCTACATTAACTATGGTTTTTTATTATTACGATTGTTTTTTACGACGCAATTATATTTCCTATTGCTAATTAGCGACGAAACTATATGATACGGGGTAGTTTTAGGTTCCTTAGCCATATAGGATATGCTCTGGTCAAACGACAGACGTGGTCCAACTCGTTCGCATGAGGCAATAGAGGCCAAAAGAATAGTTTGGCCAATCATGCGATGGATCGGCTGGACAGCTAGCATAACCTTCATTGGTTGGTTGAGCGACCAAGCAATAGTTTGACCTGTGTCCAGAAGGTCATGTATAGCTAGCAGGGATGAAGGGTAGTGTCCTAGCCTAGACTACTCACAAACCCAGGCGGTCAAATCGGGTCGCCTAATCGTGGTTGACCAGTTGAGAAAATAGTTAGGTTCTCATCGATCGATAGAATACCCTGAATGAATGATCGGCAAGCCACCTCAAATGGCTGATTGGCAAGCCACCTCGAATGATCGAGCGATGGCCTACCTATCCAATAAACTTAATTTGATAGTGCTAAGGTGCCATGAAGGATCTCATATCCTATCACCGATCGGCTGAATAAGGCTAAGCATCCATCTGATCGGCCAAATACTGTTGATCGGCTGGCCTGCCTTCCAACACATGACCGATCGATAGACAAGATTCACCTCTTTGACTGTCTTAGCTAATTTGGCTTAGTCAACCGACTTTATCATGACCCAATGGGCTATAACCAGGTTATTTATTGGGTCAAACTCAACCTCATACTTAGGGTTTCCCCCATGGGGCTTCCATGTAAACATAAGTAATCCCATCAGCATATAACTTTTGACTAAATGCTAATAGGATAAGGATGCCATCATCTTGCCACTTCCTTAAAAATTGACATGCTTTACTGCCAAGCTCAACTGCTCAGTAAGTCTACAAGCCCAATATTGAACTGCTTAGTGGCACAATAGTCTAAACAATGTCCTGCTCTTGTTAACCCATAGCTAATAGTTCTCTTACAGGAAATCTATTGACATAACAGCTCTGTTATAGCTGATGTGACACCTTGACGGTAGATGGTTATCAAAGGATTTGCATATAAATAGGGGTCCCTCCTCCACAGTACATGTATGATGAATTTTCACTTTCTCTAGCATTCCACTTCATTTTTTACTGGAAAACAAACTTGAGTGTCAGAGTGCATGTGTCAAGGACCCTCCTGGACTTGCTTCTGACATCCTTTGTTCCCCGTGATCTTCATTTTCAAGGCGCTCACAGTGCAACTTTGAGACTTCTGTGAGTCCACATTAGTGTTGTGCTGTTCAACGTTGATTACACGTTGATCTTCTCAGCTTGAGGACAGGATCAAAATTGGCTGCATCTGTGGGAACACACTTCATCGCTTGTTCCTTGACGTTAAGAATGGCAGATTCCAACAACAATCATACTCTCCCATGAAGATTTGAAACTCTTGATTGTCGTAAAAGGGCAACTTTTGGCACAACAACAACAACAATCTGGTGGTTCTGCACCCCAGGCTCCCACTATTTCTACAACAACCCCTCAAGATCGGGATCTAGCCATGAGACAAATTCAGTTTCCCGATCTCTCTTCCGATCGGAGGATCGGGGAAATGCCCAAGTTGATCTCATGGACACGACTTCTTTAGGTCATACTATGCAAAGAGATGATCGTAGGGGAAAAGCACCCACCAATCAGCAATATCCCGATCGATCGAGTGTGCCTTTCTTTAAAGAAATTTTGGAAAATCCTTTACTCCATCATTTCAATGATATTACTATTACAGAATATGGATGTCCTACGGTTCTAGGGAGCACATCATGAAATTTGAAAACGCGGTTTTACTCCATCAATACTAAGATGGGGTTAAGTATTGAGTTTTCCTCACTGCTCTTTCTGGCCTAATGCAGTGATGGTTTAATAGGTTGTCGAACGGTTCCATTCATAGTTTCAAAGAGTTTAAAAAGATTTTTCTATAATATTTTACTATCAGCAAAAGATACCAAAAGACTAACATGAACCTTTTTTCAATAAAGGAAGGCCCCAAGGAAACTCTTCGTGTGTATATCAAAATGTTCAATCAAGTGGCCATAGATGTTCCTACGGCCACACAAGAGATACCGATAAGCTCCTTTTCTTAAGGACTTCTTGATGGAAACTTCTTTCGATCTATGCTGAGGAAGCCAAGAATTGAGGGAGAGTCAAGGGGTGGAAAAAAGGGGGTATATTTTATTATGTCTAATATTAAATTTCATATAATCTATTTCAAGTGCAGCGAGAGAGGGCACTATAAAAATAAGTGTCCTACTCGTAAGATTCGAACACTACCGGCGGCAACGAAGATACCAATGCTAGGAGTTCGGAGGGACAAGAGCAACATCAGAAGTTTCAAGTGTCAGATGCATAGACACTATAAGAACCAATGTCTATCATGGAGGAAGGACAAATCAGCAATACCAGAAAATGCGAGGATTGTACGAAATTTTAATTCTTGCAGAAATATCCCTATTAGCTTAGATTTAAATTTGCATGATAATTTTCTTTCCAAAAATACCCCTATGCATGTGACCGTAACCTTTAATTTTACGGATAAATTAGATTTTTTGCATATTAAACTTAATATATTCTATGATAAATTAGCTAATAATGGACCCAAATCAAACATTGATAATATTAAAATATTGAATATTAATTCCTTAATCTTTAATATTAATGCTGTAATTTTTGAAATTAATTCTAACATCTTAAATAATTTTTCAAATAATCCTAATAATCAAAAATATAATTATGGAACAATAATTAATAATAATCCTGATAATTTACAAGATAAAAATAAAATTTTAATTAATAATTTAGTTAATACACAACCTTTAATTAATATTTCTGAAGATAATGTTCCACTTTTAATTAATAATCTAGATAATAATAAAATTTTAATTAATAATTCTCAAGATAATTCTACTTTTGAATGTAATAATGAAACTTTAATTAATATTTCTGATGATAATACTCAATATTTAATTAATATTTCTAAAGATAATAATAATAATAAACTTTAATTAATAATTTTAAAGATAATTCTAATAATTTTCAAGATAATAATGAAACCTTAATTAATAATAATCCAAATAATTTTAAAGATAGTAATGAAACTTTAATTAATTTTCTTAAAACTCTTTAATAATCTAAATCTCAAATTCTAATATTTTGATTCATAAAATTCAAATCTCCATTGATAATCTAAATCATAACAATAATTTAACATTAATTAGAAATTCAAAATTAAAAACTTACTCTAAATATAAAAATTCTAAACTCTAAAATAATTCAAATCTAATCAAATAAATCCTAAATTTTAATACAACATAAAATTTAATGTTTAATCCTCAAAATTTGTTATTATAAAATTCACAAACTAAATTCAAATTAAAATACCTATAATTATGAAACTAATAAAATTCTACCCAACTGGAACAATCAACTTAATAATACCAAATGTGTCAAAGTGGGTTGACACGTTCGCGGGTTCACACAGTCTATATCAAATCGAGAATTTGATACTTTATTAGAAAACTAATTAAATGATTTAACTTGATTCACACATGCATAACTGTCATGCTCATGCATCTGCTTATTTTTTTATACACATGTCATGTCATTCATGCTAGTTTATTTCCTGCTTAATCTAGAATGGTTAGATTGGAAAAAAAGTATTTGATACTTGCCTAACATAGTATCAGGGTGGGGCGAGATGATAATACGTTAGGGAAGCTTAGTCTAGGAAGTCAAGAAAGGTAAGGAGTACCCGACTTGGTCAACCTAGCTAAGTGGAACTAGCCGAAGCTACCTCACCACATCCTAAACTGGTTAAACCAAAGTTTCTCAAAGAGTAAATTAGAAGTATCATTTCTTTAAAAGGCTTTATCATGGAAAGGGTCGTTGTTCCGATATTCAAGAAGACCCTTGTGCCTCGCCAAGACTTGGAAGCCAATTATTGAAATTTACTTTTAAATTACTACTTATTAAACATGAATCTAATTCAAGGTCAAACAATCTATGAAATTAAATTGAAAAAAATTAGGCAATCATCTCACAAACACCCATAAGACTACCATGCTTGTTTGTACTGCGACACTTAGAATGGGTGAGATGATAAGGACTAATCAATTGATAGATATTTTCAAAAATCGTTAGAATATTTTTTAAAAAACCTATTTTCAAAATAGTGATTAAACATAATAATATTTTAATAAATTTCATGCATGATTGTATATACTTATAAATAAACTTCAAAAAATTATATATCTTTTTAAAAATTATTTGACCTGCACTTAGACACAAACCCTCTTGGTCAATACTAAAGTCCATTAAGATACTTAGGTAATGTTTCTTATAGTTAACAAGGGTAGCCAAAGGTGTCTAGTTCATGGGGAGATAGTCTTTTTGTGAAAATTTTATGTTTTCAAATATTTCATTTGAAAAGTTATTTTTGAAAAACTATTTTTTCAAAAAAAATTATCATCTCATTAAAAATGGGTTTTCCTTGAAAAATTATTTTGTTTAAAAAAATATTCCTTCAAAAATTAATTATGCCTTTCAAAATATTTTTAAAAAATATTTCTTTAAAAATTATTATATCTTTCAAAAATATTGTTCTAAAATATGTTTTAATTACTCTTATAATTTGGATAAACTCTAAAGACATATAGAAAGTTTTCCTTATGATCTGCAAGGATTCCTAAGATTGTATCAGGTTTAGGGGGAGTCCTGATCAAAAGAACAAATCAACTTGTAACTCCATATTATTTTTAAAAATTTTAAATTTTAAATATTTTATGTTATCATTTTGGTTTGAATCAAACCCTAAGACTTAGAGGAAGATCAACTTGTGTTCAGCAAGCTTCCTAAGACTGTGTCATATTTAGGGAGAGTTCAAATCAAGAGACCTATTATAATTTTTCAAAAACGCTATACTTTCAAAAATAATATATTTTAGAAAACCACTATCTTTTTAAAATACTATATTTTTAAGAAAAAACTATTATCATTCCGTTTCCCAAAAATATTTGCTTTTAAAATCTTTTACTCCTCTAAATAGTTCTTGAATTATTTTTTTGAAAATTATTTTAGTTTGGAAAATCTCCAAGACACATAGGAAAATTTTCATTGTAGTTAACAAAGTTTCCTATGATTGTGTCGGATTGGGAATGAATCCAAACTAAAGAATTTTTTTCTCATTAAAATATTTTATTTTGATTGAAAAATCTCTAGGACACATAGGAAAGTTTTTTGTGGTCAACAAGATTCCTAGGCTTTGGTAAACCCTAAGGAGTTGACCTTAGGTAATAAAGTCATAGAGAGTTGACTCCAAGCAAAGCCTAGTAGGTCAGGTAGACTTACATAAGTTGGGATAGGATGTTTGTTTGCTTTGTATGTTTGCTTTTCTAGCAGGAACTTGAAGTTGGAGGCAAGAAAGGAGAGAAAAAGCAAATCGGAAAGTAAACTGCTGCTTGGGACCATACCTAAGCGCCCGAAAGGACTTGGGCGCTCGAGAACTTAGGCGCCTAAGAGTCACTCAAGCGCCCAACACCCGGGCGCCCCCATCATCCCGAGCACCCCTATGGGCTTGGGGGTGCCCTAGAGCCTAGGACTTATCCCTACGATGTGTGCGCTCATGTGGATCAGATTTGGTGACGTGGAGGGCGCCCCTATAGGCTCTCGGGTGCCCAGATGACTACTATATAAGGGGATTCTAGCCGATGTTTCAGAGCATCAATTTCTCCATTCGACTACTCATTCTCTACGATGAAAATGTGCTAAGACGAAGCTCTGCCACTGCAAGAAGACTTCAGGAAGAAGTGCGCGGTGCTTCAGACTTCCAGAGTTGGTCGAGACCTTCACATTTGGTTTGCATATTACAAGTTATATCTATTTCATTATCATTATTGTGCATGTACTCAAAACTATAATATAGGTTTCTTCGCCTCCGGAAAACTTCTGGAAAGGAGACCAAAAGTGGGCGGGTGCTTCCCGTGATTAGGCCTTGGATGTACTGACCCGGGGGTTGGGAACCAAGTAAATCCTGCATGTTCTTGTTATGTCTTTTATTTTTATTTATTATTCTGCTGCGTACTAACACTCTTGATAGATAGAAAGAATGAACAAACAAACGACAAAGATTCCAAGAAATAAAAAAGTCGATATTCACCCCCTCTCCTCTATCGACGCCACCTATCCCACAATTAGCATATTCATGATTTCAGCCAAGGAGGATATGTTACAACTCTCAGTGAGATTAGATTATAGAACTACCAACAACGAAGCAGAGTACGAAACCTTGATATCTAGTCTACATGTAGCTAAGCATGTGGGTGTCGCTCTAGTGCTTCTCTATTCTGATTCTCAACTAGCTACTGAGTAATTATCTGGGTGGTTCGAAATCAACAATGAAAGGTTACAAATGTATGCTAAGGCCTATGAACAGTTGATGGCTGGATTTCAGGAGGTCTCATTGCAATAAATCCCTAGAGAAAATAATATGAAAGCACATGAGTTGGATAAACTTGTTGCTTCTCGTCCACCATGGATTCTCCATCAACCGGTTGCTCAGACCCTGATGATATCATAAGTAGAACAACAAACAGTTCTAGAGTTAGTGGAAGATTGGTGCACACCTTTTATAGTTTTCTTCCAATAGGGCACTCTCCCAACCGATTTGCAGTAAGCCAAGTTATTTAAGAAGAGGGTTGCTCGCTTCACTCTCATAGGAGATCAGTTATATAAAAGAGATTTTTCTCATCCATTACTCAAATGCTTAGGACCAGAGGATGCTGATTATATCCTCAGAGAAATACATGAATTTTCTTGTGGTAGTCATGCTGGGGGAAGAAAAGTGGCACAGAAGGTTTTGTTAGCTGGGTAATTTTGGTCAACACTCCAAAAAGACGCCGCTCGGCTGGTTACCACTTGCCTTTCATGTAAAACTATCAAAATCACTCATGCTGACTTGCCGAACTACTTAAGACCGCCACTATAGCTTGCCCATTTGATCAATGGGGGATGGACATTGTTAGTCCTTTTCTCGTAGCTCCCACATAGAGAAAGTTCCTACTGTGGCGGTGGATTATTTTTCTAAATGGATGGAAGCAGAAGCCTTGGCACGTATCACAGAGAAGGTGGATATTAAGTTTCTTGGAGAGCATATTATATAAATATAACATTCCACATAAGTTAGTTTCTAATAACGACCGACAATTTGAAGGAAAAAATATTCAAGAGTGGTTCTCAGCATATGACATCAAACAAGGTTTTACATCTGTGACCTATCCTCAAAGTAATGGACAAGCTAAAGTCACTAGTAGAGAAATCATCAGAGGTCTCAAAGTCAAATTAGACCATATTGGGGAAGCTAGACTGAAGAACTCTCCAGTATCTTATGGGCTCATCAAACCATACCATGCGAAGGTACTGGGTTTACTCCTTTTCACGTAGTATATAATGGAGAGGAGGTGGTCCCTGTTGAAGTTGGGTGTGAATCCGATCAGGGACAGCTATATAACTCCGATAATATGGAACACAACTCCAACTTAAGGTGGATGGAGCTCGACTTGGTCATTGAAATCAATGACAAAACAATCACTCGGCTATCATCCTACCTGCAGTGAATGCAGTAAAAATATAACAAAAAGGTGCTCCATCACTCTTTTCAAGTCGGAGATTCAGTCTGGAAGCCCATCAAGCCAGTAGGGGATGTGGGCAAATTAGAACTACAATGGGATGACCCTTACAAGATAATTCAAAAGTTGGCATATGGTGCTTACTATTTGCAAGACTCAAAGGGAAAGTAATTAAATCAACCCTGGAGTGTGTTACATTTAAGACTGTACCAGGAATAGAGAGGGGTACTTGTAAAACATTTATATACTTTGTCAAAAAAGATAACTTTTCCTTTTGACAAAATGTGTAGGGTCACTCTCTCGCAGTATCCTCGACAAACGATCGAGGCTGATAGGACATGGCATACCCATGATCCATATGATCGCCCAATTAGTCTTCCAAACTCTCATCTACTTAGACGAGTAATAAGCAAGTTTTCCCATGAAACAACGATCATGGCCAATCAGATATGGCATACCCACGATTCATACAATCACCCGATCGGTGTCCCAGACACTCATCTCCATAGATGAGTTATAAGCGAGTTTCCCCATGAAACAACAATCACGGTCGATCGGACGTGGCATACCCATGATCCATACGATCGCGCAATCGGAGTCTCAGACTCTCGTCTCCTTAGACGAGTTATAAGCGGGTGTCCCTATGAAACAACGATCACGACCGATCAGACGTGGCATACGATGATCCATACGATCGCCCAATCGGTGTCCCAGACTCTCATCTCCTTAGACGAGTTATAATTGGATTTCTCGATCTTTGTCCCAAACCTCTGTCTATCAACAAGTTATAATTATGCCTTCTCGTGCAAATAGCCTTGCTCACTCGGTCTACTATCAGGGCTCCTTAAATGCACCTCTTGTTTGCTTTGAAGGATCTTTCACTTTTCTCTAAGGAATAGGTGCTCGCTTATTATCGCCATCCGCTCGGCATTTTTTCTTTTGGCTTTGACAAGATAACCCTTTAGCTTCTCACCAAAGTTATGAAAAGGCACCTTTGTAGTAATAACTGTTGGTGCAAGATGCATCAGTGATGTCTTCCTATAATGTTTCGATGTTTAACAATATACTTAAGTTAGTAATATATATTAGTCATGGTAAGGGTTAGTCAAAGTGATCAAGGGTTAAACCAAATAGAACCTTATGTTTGGTAGGGTAAACCCAGGTTGATCAGGTTGACAAAGATTTAGCCAAACAGGATTTGATGTTTGGCTGAGTCAACCAGAACCCAGGGTTGGTTAAGGTAACCAAGGGTTAGCCAAACAAGACCTAATGTTTGGCAGGATAATCAAACCTAGATTGAATCTAATTAATATACTGAGGTTTGATCAATTAGCTAAACGGATTTGATGTTTAGCAGAAAACCCAGGGTTGGTCAGTTAAACCAAAGAGTAAGCCAAACAGGACTTGATGTTTGGTAGAAGAGAAGCCTAGTCAGGTTTAATATGTCTAGCAAAAGAAATCCTTATCAAGGTAAAGAAAAGACCTAGTTAACCTAGGCGATAAGTCCTGGTTTGAGGAATTGGGCACTAAGTCATGGCCGAGGGTTGGGCACCTAAGACCAGACTGAGGGTTAGGCACGAAGTCATGGTTCATGGAATTGGGCAATAAGTCCTGGCCAAGGGCTGGGCACCTAAGGCTGACCGAGGGTTTGGCACGAAGTCCTGGTTCGTGGAATTGGGCAATAAGTCCTGGTCGTGAACTGGGCACCGAAGTCCTGATCTGGAAGATCGGGCAAAAGTCCAACCGGAGGAGTCGGTTGGCAAACTTCTCCTGAGAGGTGTAGGCGAGGGTGCGTTGCCCGAGAAGGGAACATTAGGCGTTGGTTCAACCTAGGGTTTCGTGAGAAATCCAAAGTCAGAACCAATCTTTAAGGCTAAGATTATTTGCATGTTTGTCTTGTGTCTGTGTATCTTGCAGGTACCTAGAGTTGAAGGCAAAACAGGCAAGCAAACACAAGATGGCTCGGAGTGACCAAGTGTTTTGATGTTTGGGCAAAGGGTTTAAGTTAGGTTTCCCTTGTGTTCTTATATGTGTATATTGAGTGTGCAGGTTGTACATGTTACACATATGGACTTGGGGGACGGCCTCGGTACGGTGAAGGGTGGCATGGAGACAAGTTGGAGGCTTGTGTGCACCCGACGAACCTTGGAGAGCAGGGACGAAGAGCTGAGGGGCGCGAACTTCGAGGCATGCGTGAAGGATGGCATGGAGGCAAGCTGGAGGCTTGCGTGCATCCGAGGACGAGAGCCGAAGATGAAGAGGGCGCGAAGGCAATAGTCGAGGATGCTGAGTGAGGAGTCAGTCGAGTCATGAGAGTACGAGTGCTGTGTGATTGTACTCGGGAAAGTCCTAGGGTCTGAGTGCTGAGAGAAGTGTACTCGGGAAGAGAAACTCTAGGTTGGTGAGTTGGGCAGTGGACTGCCCTTGGGGCAGTCGACTGATGAAACTCACAGAAGGGTTTTGTCTGGGGACCAGTCGACTGCCCTGGGTGCAATCGACTGGTACCGGCTGATGAGTTGGCTGAAAATTAGAATGTTGGGGTTGCAACGGTCGATTTTTAGTGGCACCCATCGACTGCCTTGGGAGCAGTCGACTGGTGGCGAGGGTTTCGGCCCGAGTCCTATTTAACGAGGACTTCGTGGTGGCTGAGATTTTTGACGAAACTCGCTTGGGTAAAGTGAGTTAGTAGTCTTTTGTGCTGGGGACCAGTCGACTGCCCTGGGTGCAGTCGACTGGTAGCGGCTGATGATTTGGCTGGGGACCAGTCGACTGCCCTGGGTGCAGTCGACTGGTAGCGACTAATGAGTTGGCTGAAAATTAGAACGTTGGGGTTGCAACGGTCGATTTTCAGTGGCACCCATCGACTGCCCTGGGAGCAGTCGACTGGTCGCGAGGGTTTCAGCCCGAGTCCTATTTAACGAGGACTTCGTGGTGGCTGAGATTTTTGACGAAACTCGCTTGGGTAAAGTGAGTTAGTATTCTTTTATGCCCAGATATTGTCAAAGTGATTGTGGCGAGGTTTCTCCACCCATAAGGAGCGACGAGGGCTAACCGGAGGTTATCCGGGGATTGATCCACCGACGGATTCTTGGATTAGTCACCCGTCCGGGGTGGATACCAAGTAAATTTGGTTTGTTAGCATTGTTCTCTATTATTAGTTTATTTTTATTTGTATTTCTGCTGTACAACTAACAACGTAGGTGAAAAGAATCGAAGAAACGCTATTCACCCCCTCTAGCGGACACAATCGATCCTACAATTGGTATCAGAGCGAAGGATCGCTCTTGATCGGACTAACCGCCGAGGGAGCATATGCTAGAGGAGAAAACAATGGAAGACAAATATGGGGACAACATCTACACTCCGCCTCCCTATGATCATGAAGATCCCGACTATTGGAGGATGCGAATGCAGACATGGCTTGGAATGGAGTGGGGATGTAGAATAGCAATAGAAGAGTCTTTCGAAGTTCCAAAGGACAAACACGGGAAGAGGCTTCGTCCTAGATATTGGGACAAAGAGCAACAAGAACAATTTCTGGCAAATAAGAAGGTAATTGATATATTGGTAAATCTTTTACCTAATGATGTGTTAAGTGATGTAGGTAAATATGAGAATGTGTATGAATTGTGGGATATGTTGGGAAAATGCCACGAGATACCTACACAAGGTCAATTAGTGGAAGAGCCCGAGGAAGTGAGCTCAAGAGTCCAAGATAATGAACAATCAAGTGAGGAATCCTCTACATCATCAAGAGAAGAGGAAAAGGGGCAATCGGATGGGAAGAAAAGTTCAACATCCGAAAAAGAAGACAAGGAAGAAGAAGAGAGTGAGAGGGCATTGATAGATACCATTTTTGTTGATTATTTTAATTGTTAAAATCCATGTTTGACCCATGTTTTACTTGCTTAATTGTGATTTTACCCTAGGTTTTAGGATTTCCTCTTATTTTGGACTTAATTGCAAATTTACACATATTTGGATTAATTAGCCACTAATTTTTTGATATATTTTTGTAGGCATGAAAGGATCCTGGACCTAGGGCATACTGGGTCAAACTTGAGTCGGAAGTGGACCCGGATCGAGTTATCAAGATTAGGATTAATCCGGGCCGTCCGATTCAAGAGCAGTTAGATCTGAGCCATTCGGGATAATCTGAAGCAATCCAAGCTAGGGCTAGGGTTGATCAAGCACTATGATCAAGATCTGAAGGTTTCATCACAATCAGAGCTAAATCAACCGTTGGATCAAGCTCGGAGGGCTCTAGATCGTCCATTCACAGATTGAGTTGATCTGGACCATCCATTGTACATCTGGAGGATCCGAGCTACCACGAGGCAGATCCTGACCCCAGATCATCATCATCAAAATTTGGATCAAATCAGAGCAAGATCAGCTGTTGGATTTCATCCGATCAATCTGGGCCGTCCATTGTTAGCTATTTAATTAACTTTTCCCAGCAATTTCTCCTTGTCGCGTCTCCGCCGTTTCTTCGTCTTCTTCGCTTCGTTCTTCATTTTCTTCAGTAGAATTCTTCATCCAAGAGGCGCGGTCACTCAATCCATCATCAGAGCAAGGGCTAGGTCAGTGAAGAGAGTTCTCAGTGAGGGTTCTGATTGGATTCTTACTCAATAGCAAGGCTGCACGAGGTTTCGGCAGTCTGCTATCCGATTTCAGCGAGCTCAGCTATGCACCATCGCCACTACATCCGAGCTGACCAGAGGGGTTCCCTGGAAGGTTTTGGTCATTCCCTAATCCAAATCGCAAGCCACCACAGCGAGTTTGAAGAATTCGGAAGCAAATTTCAGCTTGAGCAAGGATTTGCTTTGAATCATTCGCAGAGACAGTTCTTCACTGATTTGTTGAGCTTGCGGGTCCGAGGTTCACTCTTGATTGACGATCAAGGAGTTCTTGAGTTGGAGAAGGGTTGAGGAGTAGCTTAGATGCTTAATTTTCATTTGTTTAGCTGTAATTTTAGTTTTCGAGCAATTATGTTCTAGATTTTCAGTTATCAACTGTTTTAGTTTGTAATTCTGAATCGTTTGGTTTCATTAGGTTTTTAATCTTCGAGTTCAGTAAGTTAGGAACTTGTTTAGTGATAGATTGAGTTAAATTTCAGTTTAATTGTAGCTTAAATTGTTGCGTGCCAAATTCCCAGCTTGCGTGCCATTTCAATTCCCGAATTTTCTTTCAGTTTCTGATTTGTATCAGAGTGTTGGTTTTCTCTATTGTTTCTTCATTTTATAGTGGTTAATTCCTGCATTAGAGTCAGATATATGTTTTTTTGGTTAACTTAGAGCTTAGTTTCGATTTTTGCAATACATTCTGCACACCGTTTCTGAATTTCTGCTTGTTTCTGCCATTGATCAACTCTGAATTCATCACTTCTGCAGCTAGCTTCAAGCATTAGAATTTAGTTGCTTGCTGGATTATTTTTCCATTACATTGCAGCATTCGACTTCTGAAGTTGAACTTAATCTCTGCACTTGAATTGTACATGAATTCTGCACATTGTTCTGCCTTTACGTGTTTGATTTGAGCTGCATTTGGATGCTTAAGTTCTTCCTTCAACTCCTGCAAATTTGTTCACTGTTAGCCTTGCCTTCTAAGCTCAATTGACTAGCTTCCACTCTGAATTCTGAGCTGGAAATTTTCTGCAAAGGCAGCAGAATTTGGGAAGCAGTTTTCCTTCTCTTGCGTGCCAATTTGCTGAAATTCAGCACTTTGTATCAAGTTCATGTTTAGGCAGTGATTGGCACCAAGTTATAGGGTGTCTCTAGTGTGCTATATTGTCTGAAATCAACTGGTACTGCATTCATCCGTTTCCGAACTTAATTTGCATTTGTTGGCTACAAAACTTGTAGCTAAATTGAATTGAAGTTGGTACTTGTTCAAATTCTTAATTTTGCATGCTTTTCATTGTATCAAGCTAGTTTGTTTCCGAAAACTCCATCACTGCTTTTGCTTCATTGCTTGGCATTTCTTTTGTTTTGTGGAAATCAGAAAACGGTTTTTCAAAAATTTGGTAAGTGCATTGATTAGGTTTCCATTAGGGTGAGTACTAAGTGTCATCTCTTTGTTAGTTCATAAGTTGAGTTCTCTATTTTTCATTGTGCTTTCATATCCGAATTGAACCCAAACCCAAATCTTTATTTGAAACCCGAAAACACAAACGACACCTAAATATAAGCGCGAATCAAACAAACACGACAACTAGCCCCGAGAAAAATACGACCTGTGGCCCCTTTACTACATTTTCAGTTTTTGATTGTAAAAAGGGTTTCCAATTATTCATTCACATCTAAATTTGGTAGACCCACATTCGTGACAGAATATTTTGGGCCTGTCAAATTTTTGGCACCGTTGCCGGGGAAGCAACTAGTTAATTTGTTTGATTTTTGCTTGTATGCCTTTGGACATATCATTGGGTTCTATTTTATTTTGCTTTATCTTTTGTAAACGGGTACTGCCATTTTTCTTGTTTGTTGTGTGACAGGGCTATAAAATCCAAATGTTTTCACCAGAGGACTATACAGAGCTCAAAGATGCACTGGTGGGGTTAAAAAATGTGTGTAAGGTGTTGGAATGTCAACAAAAACATAAAGCTCAATCATCTACTTACCAGAGGCTGATTCAGCCTACATTTCAGCCACCTCAGCCACAATTTCAGCCTTTCCAGCAATTTCAGCAATCAAATCAAGATTTTCAACAACCCTACTCGAATTTTTAGCAACCAAATCAGTTTTTTCAGCCACATTTACATCAATTCCAGCAACTAGAGCAATTTCAGCAGCCACCACAACCATTTCAACCGCAATTCCAACAATTTCAGCCGAATTTTCAGCCAATTCAACCAATTTTCCAGCAAACTCAGATTGGGCAGCCATTATTCCAGAATTTTCAGCCCCAAATTCAGAAATTTCAGCCCAACTTTCAGCCACCTTATCAACAAGATCAATCACCTTTTCAAGGAATTCAACAAGGGTACCAAGTTAATTCGAATTTCCAACAATCATCTCAATTTCCACAGCAATTTTACCCTTGCAACCAGAATTTCCAGCCCACTCGATTTCAGTGTTCACCACAACAATTCCAACCTCAGATCCAAGAATTTCAGAATCAGAATTTTCAGCCATCTCCACCAAGTTGTGAGCCAAGTTTTCAGCAATTTAATCAGCTTGTTCAACCATTTGATCAGCCCCCATAGTCTCCATTTCAGACTTCACAGCCTACTTACAGTTTTCAGCAGCCTTATGTTCCATTTCAAGACCAACAGGGGTTTCACACTAACCAAGGAGGTTTTGATGATCCTGATTGGAGTGAGGCTCAACAACAAAGGATGATGGAGATGTGTCAACAAATCCTACAACAACAGCAAAATTTTCAACAACAACAACAACTTACAAAATTGGAAGATAAAAGGAATCAGATAAAAGCCCAAATATCAGAACAATTATCTTCTCAAGTTCCTTTTAATTCTGAGGGCTACGGAGTTGAGTTCATATCAGTTCAAGGTGGCCCTAGTGCAGGGCCAAATCTTTCTTTAATGGATCTTGCAATTTTGGAAGAAGAAGAAGAAGTTATCAAATATAGGGCACCTACAGCATGCATCTCTCCGGAGATTCCTATTCAAAATCCCTTTCCAAATTTTTCAGCTCCAGAAGAAGAAACTGAAGCTCCACAGGACCATTCTAGACTCTTATTTTGTTTCTTCAGAGTGTTGGTTTTCTCTATTGTTTCTTCATTTTATAGTGGTTAATTCCTGCATTAGAGTCAGATATATGTTTTTTTGGTTAACTTAGAGCTTAGTTTCGATTTTTACAATACATTCTGCACACCGTTTCTGAATTTCTGCTTGTTTATGCCATTAATCAACTCTGAATTCATCACTTCTGCAGCTAGCTTCAAGCATTAGAATTTAGTTGCTTACTGGATTATTTTTCCATTACATTGCAGCATTCTACTTCTGAAGTTGAACTTAATCTCTGCACTTGAATTGTACATGAATTCTGCACATTGTTCTGCCTTTACGTGTTTGATTTGAGCTGCATTTGGATGCTTAAGTTCTTCCATCAACTCCTGCAAATTTGTTCACTGTTAGCCTTGCCTTCTAAGCTCAATTGACTAGCTTCCACTCTGAATTCTGAGCTGGAAATTTTCTGCAAAGGCAGCAGAATTTGGGAAGCAGTTTTCCTTCTCTTGCGTGCCAATTTGCTGAACTTCAGCACTTTGTATCAAGTTCATGTTTAGGCAGTGATTGGCACCAAGTTATAGGGTGTCTCTAGTGTGCTATATTGTCTGAAATCAACTGGTACTGCATTCATCCGTTTCCGAACTTAATTTGCATTTGTTGGCTACAAAACTTGTAGCTAAATTGAATTGAAGTTGGTACTTGTTCAAATTCTTAATTTTGCATGCTTTTCATTGTATCAAGCTAGTTTGTTTCCGAAAACTCCATCACTGCTTTTGCTTCATTGCTTGGCATTTCTTTTGTTTTGTGGAAATCAGAAAACGGTTTTTCAAAAATTTGGTAAGTGCATTGATTAGGTTTCCATTAGGGTGAGTACTAAGTGTCATCTCTTTGTTAGTTCATAAGTTGAGTTCTCTATTTTTCATTGTGCTTTCATATCCGAATTGAACCCAAACCCAAATCTTTATTTGAAACCCGAAAACACAAACGACACCTAAATACAAGCGCGAATCAAACAAACACGACAACTAGCCCCGAGAAAAATACGACCTGTGGCCCCTTTACTACATTTTCAGTTTTTGATTGTAAAAAGGGTTTCCAGTTATTCATTCACATCTAAATTTGGTAGACCCACATTCGTGACAGCATATTTTGGGTCCGTCAGGCATCGACCTCAAGGATTGAGGGGGAGGAGAGACTCTCATCTACACAAGTACAAGAGCAAGAAGAAACTTCAACCTCCACCAAAGCTAAATCAAAAGAGCACATCACATGCTTTGGTTGCAACAAAAAGGGGCACTACAAGGACAAGTGCCCAAATGGTAAGAAGGAGGTACTTTCTAAACCCTGGTCCATTCAATTTAAATCTAACATGAATTGTAGGAATGGAGAAGACCAAGAAAAGAAAAAGAAGATTTGATGCTTTACGTGTGGTGAGCTAGGGCACTACCACACTAAGTGCCCAAGGAGTAAAGAATTCAAGAAAATTGAGCACTTGAGGAGATGGGAGAAAGAAGAAAGGAAGAAGAGAAAAAGCCCACATCAAGGAGAAACTCCAAAGGTAAGGAAGGTAACTCCTAACCTTAAGCCAAAATGTAATTCAATTTCAAGTTCCTCCTTGCATATTAAAAATCATGTTAATCATTCATCCATGCATGCTAGGATTAATGAAAATTACCTACTTGTGCACAATTTTGGTTTTAAGTACAATGATAGGAATAGGAGTAATAAGGTAGATCAACACCCTAAGAAAAGCATGCATCATGGTAAATCTAGGACCTTTGTACCTAAGGATCAAGACACTAATTCCAAGAAGGGAAGGAATATGCCTAGAAAGGAGAGTAGGTCTAGAAATGTCCAAAGTGGACATATGGACTCAAAGGTTAGATATCTGGAAAGGGAAAATCAAGCCTTGAGGGTAAGACTTGATACATTAGAAAAAGCCCTAGAAAGATTCACGGTTGGATCTAAGGGCTTGACATGGTGTTGGGTAGTATAAAACCCAAATATGATAGATCGGATTTGGGTTACCGGTCTAGAGTCTCCAAGGCCAACAAAAAGAAATATGCTGGGAAGGCATATGATCATGGAAAGAAGGAGAAGTCCAAGGATGGCAAGGGGTGCCATTCAAAGGTAAAAAGAATGACTTAACCAAAGACTAGGTGTCTAAGGTTAAGAAGGTCCATTTTGTAGGCCAAGAAACACCAGGGGCACACCGGTGTGGTCTAGTGTGGATTGAGTCACCTAGGGAGGTGGCTAGGGCTAAGAGCTCAAGGGAGAGCTCTAGAAGCCTTTGGGGTCTATGGTAAATGGATCTCAAGCAATTTTCTCCTAGGAAATTAGGTGAAATGTCCCAAAAAGTGTTGGAAGACTTGGGTAAGTCTTAATCCTAGGTTTTGACACATTAAAAAGGGAACTTAGGAAGAAAAAGATGACAATAAGGTTATAATTGATAAAATTAAGGTTTAATGGGCAAATACTATGTAATTCAGTGCTAGAAATGAATTATGATCAAGTATAAGAGGATACATTAAGGAGAAGTCGAAATTAGAACTATTGGGATGAGTTTAAATGATACATTTTAGAGAAAGTTGAGTTTCGTGCCAATATTGGGATTTGGAGTTTATTTGGAAACATATTTTTCCCAAGTAGACATTGGCCCCACAAATCTCCCCACGAAATTTAAGATTTTTTAGAGATTTATGAAATTATTTAGGCATTACTGATTACTGAAATTGAGCTGAAACCCTGAAAATCAGGTATCAGTCGACTACCCCCTGAGTGAATTTTCAGCCCAGAAGCTCTCTGTAAGTTTTCGCAATCGACTGCCCTAGGGGCAGTCGACTGATCCATTAGGGCTAAAGAAAAATGGCTATTGGATGATAGAATATGATGATTAAATTAAGGTCCTTGATTATATTCCTTGGATAAAGGATTGCCTCATGGTTTAATGGTAATTGTATGAAATGAGGGTAAAAGGATATCATGGAATTCAAGGAGAACCAATGAGTGCTTAAGATTCTTAGATGATCTTGAATTGTTGATGTATGAAAGGATATTGAAGTTTCCCATATATATCTAGGATTAAGAGACGAAAAGGGGGAGACTTTCATCATATTAAGGACAAAAGAAAATTGATTTGAAAATTGATACAAATGCCAATCTTTTGAGGAAATTAGAAGTCGTACCAAAAGTCAAGCACATTTGTGGTTTTCATGAAATCATATTTTTCTAGGATAGGTTATATCCTAGCAAATGTGCTTGGAAACTTTTTAAATTGTTCAAGGTCTTGTTAAGTTCTTTTTGGCATTAGGGATAAGGTTGCTTGGGGGCAATTCTTTAGTGGTGTCCAAGCAAGAAGAACTTGGTTGTTAGGTTGGGTAGAACCTAATTTGAGTCTATGGTGTTAAGTTGGGTAGAACTTCACCTAGGAAAATTAAAAATTGGGAAAAGACATAGGTTAAGGGGGAGGTTGCCTCCTTGTTTGCCTTAATTTTCATAGGAAATTTTTGAGGTTTGTGTCCAACTTGGGAACGGTGATAGATACATGGTGAAATATATTTTTCCCAAGTAGGTATGGGTACCACAAAGTTCTCCACGAAATTTGAAAATTTTTGGAGAATTGTGGAAATTCTGGCGCAATTCTGAAATTGGCCAGAAAATTGATAAATCAGAGTATCAGTCAACTGCCTTGGGGGAAGTCGACTGGTCATGGCTGGTGTGGGTATCCAGCAGCTGACATGGGTCCGAATGATAGAAAACAAGTGTATGGGAGGTTAGTACATGTTGTTTAGAATCATTAGGGATTAAAAGAACCAATAATTGGGTTATTGTTGGGTTCTTTTTGATGTTGGGTTTAAGTTGAGAAACCAAACACACCTTTGCTAGAAACCGTAGGCTTAGGGGGAGCTGAGATTAAGGGGGAGCATGTTTGCTCCATTCTTGGCGTAAGGGGAACCTTGGAGAGGTTCTTAAAAAGCCTTTGTAAGTTCAGTGTAGGGGGAGCTTTGGAAAAGCTTTAAAAAGCCCGTGTTGTGGAAAAATCCTAACTTAGAGGGTTAGGTGTGGAAAAGTCCTAGCTTTGAGGGCTAGGTGTTGAAAAATCCTAGCTTGGAGGGCTAGGTGTGAAAAGTCCTAACTTGGAGGGTTAGGTGTGGAAAAATCCTAACTTGGAGGGTTAGGTGTGAAAAAGTTCAAGCTTGGAGGGCTAGGTGAACCCTAACTTGGAGGGTTAGGTGTGGAAAAATCTTAACTTGGAGGGTTAGGTGTGGGATGCCTTGGGATAGGATCCATGCATGCATTGCATATGCATTGGCGGTGTAAGTCCAAGGGGGAGACTTGACAACGTATGTCCAGTTGTTTGTTTTAGCATTGTTTTTGCTATTCTCTACTATTTGATTTCCCTAACTTAAACGTATTGCCAAACAAAAAAAGGGGGAGATTGTTGAGGCAATCTGTGGTCCGGAGTAACCAAGTATTTTGATGTTTGGGCAAAGGGTTTAAGTTAGATTTCCCTTGTGTTCTTATATGTGTATGTTGAGTATGCAGGTTGTATAGGTTACACATATGGACTTGGCTGGATGGCCTCGGTACGGTGAAGGGTAGTATGGAGACAAGCTGAAGGCTTGTGTGCACCCGAGGGACCTTGGAGAGCAGGGACGATGAGCTGAGGGGCGTAGAATTCGAGGCATACGTGAAGGATGGCATGGAGGCAAGCTGGAGGCTTGCGTGCATCCGAGGGACAAGAGCCGAAGATGAAGAGGGCGCGAAGGCAATAGTCGAGGCTACTGAGTGAGGAGTCAGTCGAGTCGTGAGGGTACAAGTGCTATGTGATTGTACTCGGGAAAGTCCTAGGGTCTGAGTGCTGAGAGAAGTGTACTCGGGAAGGGAAACCCTAGGTTGGTGAGTTGGGCAGTCGACTACCCTTGGGGCAGTCGAATGATGAAACTCAAAAGGGTTTTGGCTGGGGACCAGTCGACTGCCCTGGGTGTAGTCGACTGGTGGCGGTTAATGAGTTGGCTGAAAATTCGAACGTTGGGGTTGCCTAGGTCGATTTTCAGTGGCACCAGTCGACTGCCCTGGGAGCAGTCGACTGGTGGCGAGGGTTTCAGTCCGAGTCCTATTTAAAGAGGACTTCGTGGTGGCTGAGATTGTTGACGAAACTCGCTTGGGTAAAGTGAGTTAGTAGTCTTTTGTGCCCAGATATTGTCAAAGTGATTCTGACGAGGTTTCTCCACCCACAAGGAGCGACGAGGGCTAGCCGGAAGTTATCCGGGGAGTGATCTACCGACGGATTCTTGGATTAGTCACCCGTCCATGTGGATACCAAGTAAATCTGGTTTGTTAGCATTGTTCTCTATTGTTAGTTTATTTTTATTTGTATTTCTGCTGTGCAACTAACAACGTAGGTGAAAAGAATCAAAGAAATGCTATTCACCCTTTCTAGCGGACACAATTGATCCTACATTGAGCACTAAGTCCTGGCCGAGGGCTGGGCACCTAAGACCAGACTGAGGGTTAGGCACGAAGTCCTGGTTGTGTAATTGGGCAATAAGTCCTGGCCGAGGGCTGGGCCCCTAAGACCTGACCGAGGGTTGGGCACGAAGTCCTGGTTCGTGGAATTGGGCAATAAGTCCTAGTCGTGGACTGGGCACTGAAGCCCTGATCCTGAAGATCGGGCAAAAGTCCAACCGGAGGAGCCGGTTGGCAAACTTCTCCTGAGAGGTGTAGGCGAGGGCGCGTTGCCCGAGAAGGGAACATTAGGCATCGGTTCAACCTAGGGTTTCGTGAGAAATCCAAAGTCAGAACCAATCTTTAAGGCTAAGATTATTTGCATGTTTGTATTGTGTCTATGTATCTTGCAGGTACCTAGAGTTGAAGGCAAAGCAGGCAAGCAAACACAAGATGGCTCGAAAACTGCTTCCAGGGCACCCCCATGCTTTCAGGCGCCCTAGATACCCAGTGCCAAGATGGTTCCAGGCGCCCTGAACTGCATTCTTATCAGCATCGTAAGGTTCACGAGTTCGGATGATTTTTTGATCGCCTATAGGGCGCCTCGAAGGCTCTAGGGTGACCGAGATGAAGCCATAAATGGGGCTTCGATCCCTCAACTCAGAACAACACTTGCAACATCATTCTAAGCATTCTGAGCGAAGAAAAAGCGCTAGAGATGATGCTATGCGGGCAAGGAGGTTCTAGGTGGAAGTGCGCTGCACTTCGGAATTCCAGATTGACCGGGTCTTTCGACTTTTGTTTGGTTTGCTTTCATTTTCAAGTTAAAGTTATTTACTATTGTTTTGCTTGTAACTCTGAACTGTAAGACGGATTTCCCCACCTCCGGAAAGTTTGGAAAGAGACCACTAGTGGACGGGCACTACTCGTAATTAGGCCTTGGATTTACTAACCCTGGGGGGTTGGGAGCCAAGTAAATCCCACGTGTACGAGTGACTTTTATTTTCATTCTTTATTATTTCCGCTGCTACTAACTCTCTGATTAGAACGAACAAATGTCAACGTTTCCGACAAGATTTCCAAGTCGATATTCACCCCCCCTCTATCGACGACACCGGTCCTACAATAACTTGTAATATGCCTAGCTTTAATTCGGTTAGGCATATTCCCATTGGATGAATGAAACTTATGACTTAAGTTTCCATAAGTTATTCATTTCAAACCTTTCACACTTAACTTCGTTCATTTATAGTCCTCTTGATTAAATAAAGTCATTCATACGTTTATCTAAGAGATTAAGGCAAAACATAAAGTCTTAAACTTTCTGTATAAATTATGAATTATTTGGTCTATAGCCGAGCGGCATAGCTTTTGCCTATGTTTTAACATGCCAAAGTATAAAGTTAAGACATCAAAGATATAAACTATTTTAATACTAAAGCAAAAGTATGGCTTCATTACAAACCAAATTGTTTTGAATCCCACAGACGGGTTGAATGCAAGGACAACCAAAAAATCAAAAAAGTTAACACCCAAGCTTAAGTGAAATGATCGAACATATCATCAAGAACAACTTCTAGTATATGCTTCAGCTTAACTGTAGTAGCAAGCAGATCGGCTGGCATGTGTTGTCCCTCCTTGAGCTGTTCGATAGCCTCTTGAACACCATACTTGATGTTAACCTGTGGAAAATATGATGGGACTAAAGTGTAAATTTTCCTGACTAGAGGGCTTTTGTGGGAAAGGTCGAACGTGGAGGGGTAAAATGCAAAAATAGCCAACCTTAAGTTCCTCTGTGGTCGATCGCAAAATCATCCTCGTGAAACGTTCCCTTTCCTTTCCCTCTTCTTTCCTCTTCTTCTCCTCCGATCGCCTACATCTGCTCCTTCAGTCGGTGCCGGCGATTTTCATTTTTCGCCGGAGGGTTCGCCTCGCTTCGCAAGCTGAACGATCCGGGTCGATGATTATTGCGGACGCAATCCAATAGGCGATGATTGAGTTGCCTTTCCGCTAGGGTTCGCCATTTGGGGAATCCACGAGTAAGTTCTCTTCTATGTTTCTTTCGGCTTTGATCGGGTAGATCCTGGTGGATTGGGGCTTATCTCTGATCACGATTCCTACTTGGCTCAAGGTTGGGCGATCACTGATTGGAGATTCCAGCAATAGGTTTTGGTTTCACCGGAGCATGGTTCGAGATCATCCATACGAGATCTGCTTCGTTGCGTCAGTTGAGTGGTCGCCAGGTAAGAGTTGATGTTGTGAGCTTGATGTTCCAAATTTACTGCTTAAACTCTCTTGATCTGTTATTAGATCGTAGTTCTAGTGGTTGAATCGATTTGGATTTTGGAATGTGGTGATCGTTTTTGATTCTTGGTTTCTGTTCGTGCTTAGATTACTGTCGTGAGTTGTTTATGGATTGTTGTCTCTTCTTTTGATCTCGTTGATCTTGATCTTGCGCGATCTCGCCGTGAGTTGTGGATTGGGATTGGGGAATTTGAGTGTTCTGTGGTGATGTTACTGTTGGTGCAAGATGCATCAATGATATCTTCCTCTAAATGTTTCGATGTTTAACAATATACTTAAGTAACAATATATGTTAGACAAGGTAAGGGTTAGTCAAAGTGATCAAGGGTTAAACCAAATAAGACTTAAACCAAACATGACCTTATTTTGGTAGGGTTAACCCAGGATTGATCAGGTTGACAAAGGTTTAGCCAAACAGGATCTGATGGTTGGCAGAGTCAACCAGAACCCAAGGTTGGTTAAGGTAACCAAGGGTTAGCCAAACAGGACCTAATGTTTGGCAGGGTGATCAAACGTAGATTTAATCTGATTAATATACTAAGGGTTGATCACTTAGAACAAGGGTTAGCTAAACAGAATCTGATGTTTAGCAGAAAACCCAGGTTGGTCAGTTAGACCAAGGAGTAAGCCAAATAGGATTTGATGTTTGGCAGAAAAGAAGTCTAGTCAGGATTAATATGACTAGCAAAAGAAGTCTTTATCAAAGCAAAGAAAAGTCCTAGTTAACCTAGGCACGAAGTCCTGGTTCGAGAAATTGAGCACTAAGTCCTGGCCAAGGGCTAGGCACCTAAGACCTGACCGAGGGCTGGGCACGAAGTCCTAGTTCATGGAATTGGACAATAAGTCCTGGCCGAGGGCTGGGCACCTAAGACCTGACCGAGGGTTGGGCACGAAGTCCTGGTTCGTGAAATTGAGTAATAAGTCATGGCGAGGGTTGGGCACTGAAACCTGACCGAGGGTTGGGAAATAAGTCCTGGTCGTGGACTAGGCACCGAAGTCCTGATCCGGAAGATCGGAAAAATGTCCAACCAGAGGAGCCGGTTGGCAAACGTAACTTCTCCTGAGAGGAGTAGGCGAGGGCGCGTTCCCCAGGAAGGGAATATTAGGCGTCGGTTTGACATAGGATTTCGTGAGAAATCCAAAGTCAGAACCAATCTTTAAAGCTAAGATTATTTGCATATTTGTCTTGCCTTTGATTGTCTTGCAGGTACCTGGAGTTGGAGGCAAGATAGAAGAGCAAGCACAGGGAAAATGGATGGAAGAAGCATCCAGGGCGCCTGAATGAATACAGGCACCCCCATGCTTCCAAGCGCCCTAAAGCCCAGGCACCTGGATGGTTCCAGGTGCCCTGGATGGTCTAGGGCGTCCTGGACAACCTAACTTATTAGCATCGTGAAGTTCACGATTCCGGATGATTTTTTTGACCGAATAGAGGCGCCCCAAAGGCTCTTGGGCACCCGAGAAGATGCTATAAAAGGGGCTTCAACCCCTCAACTCAGCACAACACTCGTAACATCATTCTAAGCATTCGGAGCGAACAAAAAGTGCTAAAGTCGAAGCTCTACGACCAAGGAGGCTCCAGGAGAAAGTGTGGCGCACTTTGGACTTCCAGATCGGTCGGATCGACTTTTGTTTGGTTCTATTTAATTTTACAAGTTCGCATTTTTAATTATACGTTTTGCTTGTAAACTTGAACTGTAAGACGGGTTTTTTTGCCTCCAAAAATTTTGGAAAGGAGACCACTAGTGGATGAGCGCTACCCGTGATTAGGCCTTGGACGTACTGACCCTGGGGCGTTGGCAACCAAGTAAAAACCCACGTGTCTTCTGTGTTGTGTTTTTTGTTCTTTATTTTTCTGCTGTGCTACTAACTCTCTGACTAGAACGAATGAACGAACGATGAGTTTCCCGATAAAATTTTCAAGTCGATATTCACCCCCCCTCTATCAACGACATCAATCCTACAGATACTACTGTTGTTAATTAGAGTTGGACTTTGTATTTATTTTCTGTATTTTGATCACTGCCATGTTTCTTCGCTTGGTGTTGATGTAATTAGGTTTTGGATGGGGTTTTCTGTTCTTACCGTAGATGGATTCTGATATGTAAATTGTGTTTTCGGTTTGATTGGATTGCAGCTCAGTGATTGGGGTTTTTGCTGTCTGCCTATTTGATTAATTGAAGAATGGATCTTGTTATCAGGTTTGTAAATGGAGTTAGGATGTGAAAGGTGTTTCTTGAGTTGGTTTTCATAGGTTACTCCTCATTGTGCACCGTGAGCTTCCACTAGAGGACTTGGTGCTTTGATCCTAGGAAAGTTAGTGTTCTGTTCATGTGTAGTAGCTTGGGTTCCTGTTCAGTTTCAATTGTGATTTATGATTAACTCGATTTGGTATTGGGGTACAAACGTTAGGCTAATTGATTAGTCTTGTTTTAATTTTAATATCTATTTAGCTACATATCATGTGTGATTTTAGCTAAATAATTGTTACTTTTATATGCAGGACGTTGATTGGTTTCGTTACCTCATTTCCGATATTATTTTGGACGGGAGGTTCTCGACGCTTGCAGACTTCTATATCGGAGGCGGGTACCTCTGTCTTATCTTTTGGATTAGTCCTAGGTTATATGCTTGATATGCTATGTTTAGTGATAGGGTAATGTGTTGTTTTATACCTCTTCTACCTTTTGCTGATATTATTTATGTTAGATCTGACATGTGATACATATACTTTTAGGACATAGGCTATGGTGCATTATCTATGATCCTTGCATATCATGTTGATATAGGTGGACTAGATAGTGGATGTTGTTTGACTAGTGTCATGCATCATCGTTCACTGTGCATCACTGTCGATCAGGGACCCCCTTGTGGGTGAGTCAGATCGACAGTCATACCAGACTATCCAAACGACCACTCAGGGGTTAGTGGTTGATGGAGTATGGGTAGTATGTTCTGTGCTGCTCCGCTCATGCACTCATGGGTTAGTGAATCGGAGTGTGGTAGCAGGCAGAGTCCCTCCTTGGGTATTTTATATATCAGGAGATGAGAGAGAGAGGTCTCTCTCCCATATATATATACATGGGGTAGGGGTAACACTCAGGTAGAGATATCCCCCAGAGATGACTTGGGGTAGGGGTGTTACTTCGGTAGTGAGGTAACATTCAGGTAGAGATATCCCCCGGATAGGTCATGGGGTAGGAGTGTTACGCCAAACAGCATACTGTTGGTGCAGGAAGCACCATATCGAACCTGGTTTTGATATTGGCAAAGGATTCAAAGTTAAGTTTATTTGTGATCTAACGTTGTTCACTGAGTGTGCAGAAAAAGCCCTAGCGAAGGACTGCTAGGCACCTGGCGAAGGACTGCCAGTATCCAAGCCCTAGCGAAGGACTACTAGGCACCTGGAGAAGGACTGCCAGTATCAAAGCCCTAGCGAAGGACTGCTAGGCACCTGGCGAAGGACTGCCAGTATCCAAGCCCTAGTGAAGGACTGCTAGGCAACTGGCGAAGGACTGCCAGTATCCAAGCCCTAGCAAAGGACTGCTAGGCAACTGGCGAAGGACTGCCAGTATCCAAGCCCTAGCGAAGGACTGCTAGGCGCCAGGCGAAGGACAGCTAGGCAACTGGCGAAGGACTGCCAGTTTACAAGACCTGACAAAGGACCGTCAGGCAAAAGTCCAACTAGAGGAACAGTTGGCATCAGGTAAATTCTCCCGAGAGGAGTAGGTGAGGACGTGTTCCCCGTCGAGGGAACAGTAGGCGTCGGTTCGACCTAGGACTCCATTTTGGAGACCAAAGTTAGAACCAAGACAGCTAAGGCTGTATAAATCTAATAAATTATTATTATTATGTTTTGGACTAACCCTGGATGCAGGACCGAAGGAATGTGTGTCTGCAGCTCAGAAAGCCTCAAAGGAGAGAGGCAAGGCTGAGTAGGGCGCCTGGAGTGTCCCGGGCGCCCCCAAGGTGCATACAAAACAAGTAAAGAGAAAAATGGTTCGAATAGCTGCTGGGTCGGGCGCCCCCGTGCTCCCGGGCGCCCCCAGCGTCCCGGGCGCCCCCATGCGCATACCTCGAACCGAAGCCCTCGAAGCCAAGTGGATAAAATTTGACCCGGTCAATCCGGGCGCCCCGAGTCCTCCGGGCGCCCCGGTCAAAGCGGATCCAGAGGATCAGACGCGACCGAGACTTTGACGGATCAAAGGCCACGTGGGGGGCGCCCCCGACGTCCCGGGCGCCCCCAGGCCCTATATAAAGGCCCTTCGACCAAGGCTTCAGTACAATAATTCATTTCAACCCTTCCACGCTCTTCTGCTCTCGCGCCTTGCTCCGAAAACTGCCCAACTCGAGCCGACGACGTCCCGCAGCTCCGAACAAGTGAACCTCCAATCGGACGTCGGTAAAAGAAGAGCATCTTTTTCTTTATTGTTAAAGTTTACTGCACTTACTCTGTATTCAATATTTGTAAACTGTCTTTGCGCCAAATATAGAATTGCCCAAAGTAAACGGTCAACGACCGTGGGCCTTGGAGTAGGAGTCGACACAGGCTCCGAACCAAGTAAATCGACTGTGTCTCTGTGTATTATTTTTAATTTCCGCTGCGTACCTACTCTTACTCAAATCCGAAAGTTTTCCGATATTCACCCCCCCTCTATCGGTTTTATCGATCCAACAAGTGGTATCAAAGCGGGGTAGTTCAAACTTGGTGCAACCACCAGTTTGAAAGTTTTTCGGATTTACGAAATCTTTTATCTTATTTCTTTTCTTTTTTTTAATCGACACCACTACATCTTTTCCGCCTTTTATTTTAAAAATAAATAATATCTGTGGGTGAATTTAAAATATCCTTACGCCTTTTTCAATTTTGAATTCTCATTTTTTTACCATAAGTTATAATTGTTAAAACAATCAACTTTTGAAAATTTGTCATAAATTTTTTTATTATTTTAATATTATTTTTTCTCGAAATGCGTGCTAAGCAAACTTTTTCCCAAATAGTAAATTCTTACCTTTTCATCATTAATTAGAATTAATAAAGTTAATTTTTTCAAAAATTAGTCATAATTTTCTTTCCATTTTTAATTATTATTTTACCTCGAAATTCGTGCAAACACCTTTTTGAGCTAGTATTTTTTTTTCTCCCGCACTACTAATCCAAGACCAAGTCTTGGTACATTTTTTTTCTCTTGTGTGTACGAGGTTTAGAGTTAATGGTCAACCAAGAGTGGAACAGTGTCCGTCCACCGCTATTCTCCGGCGATAACTTCAAATCTTGGAGAAATCAAATGGAGTCCCTTCTGAAGGCCCACATGGACTTATGGCGGATCATCCAAACGGGGTTCACATTTCCCATAGAAGAAGGAACATCGATCACTTGGGACAAAATGGATGAACCAACACTGAGGAAGATCGAGACAGATGCAAGGGCTACTGCAATCCTACAATGTGGCCTAACCAATGAAGAATTGAAGCGGGTCGGATCCTTCAGATGTGCTAGAGAAATCTGGGAAAAACTGATTGACCTTCATCAAGAAATCTCAGATGAAGAAGAAGATCAGGTAAGTTATTTTGCCCTTTCGGTTCAAGAACAAGCAGCTGAGATTGACTCGACACCCGACATCGAAATCGAACCAGAGTCAAACGATGAATTGACTGAGACAAAAAGGGTAACCAATTTCGAATCGTTTTCTGAATTAAAATTAAATATTCAAAATGATACTGCAATGGTCGTGGAAGGTATAATTTTTATTGCAGGAAAAACTCCAAGAGAACCACCAAAGAAGAAGATTCAACCTGTACCTGAGTCCAACTCAGACTCAGAATTTGACGACAAAGAAGGAGATCGAACCAAACCGGTCCGGTCAGCTCGTGATCACTACAAGATGCTAAAGGCACAAAAAGGAAAGACGGCAAGTATAAAGGGGGAGATTCCCAAACGGGAATCAAAAGGTAAATTTACAGTATTTAAAAAACCATATACAAAATTTAATTCATATAAATTTAATATGTTAGAAAATTTAATTCATAATCTTGCTAATTTTGAAAATCCAGAGTATTACTCCAATGGTGACCTTACTTAGATAATTATTTGCTTTAATTGTATGTTTCTGTTTATGTTTATTTTTTTTGCTTAAAATTAGGATTGATTAGTTTAAGGACTAAAGGTTTAACTGAAATTTGAACAACATAGTATTGGGTGGAGGTGAGATGATAGTACGTTAGGGAAACCAATTCTAATAAGATCAAGTTTACTTGATCTCTTTAAACTGGTGAAACTAGCCGAAGCTACCGATCCAAAATCCAAACTAGTTAGACCAGAATTTACCAAAAAGTAATTTTGAAGATGAAATTTCACTAAAAGGCTTTGTCTAGGAAAGGGTTGATGATCCAATAAGGCTACGGCCAAAGAAGGCCTTGTGCCTCGCCAAGACCTGGAAGCCAATTTTTGAAATTCAAATTCAATTTACTCTTTGTTAAATTCGAATCTAACACAAATTTTCAGTTAATTTTAGATTCAAATATTCCTTTTCAAATTAATTGTTTTCAAAAGTAATCTAACTTTTCAAAATTAACCATATTTTCAAGATTAAAATATTTGTCTCACAAAACCCATAAGGTTAACATGTTTGATCATATAGAACTGGGTGAGATATCTAGGACCTAAGGATATATGTCACTATCCTTTTAAATAAAACTCAAAGTACTTTCAAAAATTATTCAAAATTATCTCTAGTTTTTCAAAATATTGAATGTTAAAATAGACTCGTTTTAAATAGAATTTAGGGTTTGATTAATTTAGTTATTTGATTGGTCAAACATAGTTAACTCAGTCAACCCTAGTCAACATAGTCAAACATGGACATTAGATTAAGTTAAACGGTACAGGGGGAGTGGTTTATTCTTTTCTTTCAAAGTATTTTTGAAAAATTATTACCATTTCAAAAGGGTTTTTAAAAAAAAATTATGTTACCATACCAGATGGTATTTTCAAAAATCTATCTCCTTAAAAATGATCATACTCAAAAGGCATGTTCAAAATTGTTCCTTTAAGTTTGACAAACCCTAAGACTAAGAGGAGGATTAACTTGTGGTCAACAAGCCTCCTAGGACTATGTCAGATTCAGGGGGAGCTCAAATTAAAAGAAGAAGTATAAAAATACTATATTTTCCAATAATCACGATATTTTTTTTAAATTGTGTTTTACAAAAACCATTATTATTTCAAAATGTTTTTCGAAAACAGGGTTTCTGCTCAAATTGAATTTACTAAAAATTCTATTACAATGCTAGTATTCAAAACTATTCTTTTGATTTTAGTAAACCCTAAAGACACAAAGGAAGGTCTACTTAATGATCTACAAGGACTCCTAGGATGTGTCAAATTTAGGGGGAGTCTAAATCAAAAGAAATTATTTCTAACAAGTATTTTCCTTGGCATTTATCTTTGAAATTATTAAATAATTCTTTTGATATGAACTGAACCCTAAGAACTCAGAGGAAGAATACTTGTGGTCAACAAGCTTCCAAGGACTGTATCAAGTTTAGGGGGAAGTCAAATTAAAAGAGTTATTAAACATTTCTAAATAATATGTTTTCATACACTATATTTTCAAAATTGTGTCGAAAACATTTGTCTTAAAAAAAAATATTATTTTAAAATGTTTTGTTTAAAATACCTTTTGAAATAATCTTTACTTAGGTTAAAAAAATTTCCAGGACACTTAGGAAAATGTCCTTGTAGTCAACAAGGTTCCCTAGGATTGTGTCAGACTGGAAAAGAAACCAAGTAAAGTATCATGATCTCAAAATAACATTAAACTCTTTTAAAATATTATGTTTAAAAGTACTTATATTTTCCAAAATTTGCATAATATCTCAAAATATAATGTTTTAAAAAGTTCTAATACCTTTCCAAGGCAATGGTGTTCTAAGTACGTGAATTTTCTAAAGACTTGGCTAAAAATACAAAATCCTTTTTCAAAATTGCACAATATCTTTCAAAGCGGAGTCTTTTTAGTGCAATTTAATCTGTGTGCTTTCAAAATTATACTAAGTATTTTTATATTTTCAAAACTCATAAGCTCTGATCCACATAATTTTTTCTTAAATTTTTTTTCAAAAAGTTCCTTATTGATATATGGCCAAGAGAGAGAAAATCTCAAATTTTATCGTGTTTTCACTAAGTATTCTTAAGTGCTTTAAAATTGGTCTAAGCATCATTCAAAACCTCTAAAGCATGAAGTGCAGTTATTTTTGAAAATATATCTTAGTAAACAAAGTTTGTCTAAGCAAAACCTTTGAAAATTTTTGACAAATGTTTCTAAGCAAGGTTTTCTTAGTAAACAGATCTATGTTTCAGCAAAAACTTGTCTATTTAAAGGTTTTCCAAGTAAAAATGATTTTTAATGCACAAAATATGTTCTAAGAAAAATTCTCTATGAGTGCAAAAGTTGAAACTTTTTAAGGAAAACTTGTTTTCAAAATGTTGGCTAAGTAAGTTACTGTTAAGTTTTTCTTGAAAACTATGTTACAAGTTTTTGCAAGCTTTTTCTAAAATATAAGTAGAAGAGTTATCACATTAAGGGGGAGCTTCATGTATTTTCAAAACATCCATTACTTTGAAAATTATGAAATCCATTACTTAAAAGTTTCTTTTGAAAACTATGCTTTTGAACTCCTTTACTTAAATTTATTTTGGTAAAACTCAAACCTCCCTATTAGATACCTTGTTCACCCATGTTTATTTTTGATATATGTCAAAAGGGGAGGAAAGGTCAAAGTTAAGTATTATAACACAAGTACTCAGGGTTTTAGGGGGAGTATAAGAAATAAAGGTTTTTTTATGAGAAATAAAGTTTTTTTTCAAATCTTACCTTGCGTTAGTAAATGTTATAAAGTTTTTACTTAACATTGAATTGTGTAAAATTGCTATACTTCATTTTTACATTATGTTCTTAACAGTTATAAAGTTTTTTACTTAACTTTGAATTGTGTTGCCATAATCATAAAGGGGGAGATTGTTGGTGCAGGAAGCACCATATCGAACCTGGTTTTGATATTGGCAAAGGATTCAAAGTTAAGTTTATTTGTGATCTAACGTTGTTCACTGAGTGTGCAGAAAAAACCCTAGCGAAGGACTGCTAGGCACCTGGCGAAGGACTGCCAGTATCCAAGCACTAGCGAAGGACTGCTAGGCACCTGGCGAAGGACTGCCAGTATCAAAGCCCTAGCGAAGGACTGCTAGGCACCTGGCGAAGGACTGCCAGTATCCAAGCCCTAGCGAAGGACTTCTAGGCAACTGGCGAAGGACTGCCAGTATCCAAGCCCTAGCGAAGGACTGCTAGGCGCCAGGCGAAGGACAGCTTGGGACTAAAGCCCTAGCAAAGGACTGCTAGGCAACTGGCGAAGGACTGCCAGTTTACAAGACCTGACAAAGGGCAGTCAGGCAAAAGTCCAACTAGAGGAACAGTTGGCATCAGGTAAATTCTCCCGAGAGGAGTAGGTGAGGACGCGTTCCCCGTCGAGGGAACAGTAGGCGTCGGTTCGACCTAGGACTCCATTTTGGAGACCAAAGTCAGAACCAAGACAGCTAAGGTTGTATAAATCTAATAAATTATTATTATTGTGTTTTGGACTAACCCTGGATGCAGGACCGAAGGAATGTGTGTCTGCAGCTCAGAAAGCCTCAAAGGAGAGAGGCAAGGCTGAGTAGGGCGCCCGGAGTGTCCCGGGCGCCCCCAAGGTGCATACAAAATAAGTAAAGAGAAAAATGGTTCGAATAGCTGCTGGGCCGGGCGCCCCCGTGCTCCCGGGTGCCCGCGCTGCTCCCGGGCGCCCCCAGTGTCCCGGGCGCCCCCATGCGCATACCTCGAACCGAAGCCCTCGAAGCCAAGCGGATAAAATTTGACCCGGTCAATCCGGGCGCCCCGAGTCCTCCGGGCGCCCCGGTCAAAGCGGATCCAGAGGATCAGACGCGACCGAGACTTTGACGGATCAAAGGCCACGTGGGGGCGCCCCCGACGTCCCGGGCGCCCCCAGGCCCTATATAAAGGCCCTTCGACCAAGGCTTCAGTACAATAAATTCATTTCAATGCTTCCACGCTCTTCTGCTCTCGCGCCTTGCTCCGAAAACTGCCCAACTCAAGCCGACGACGTCCCGCTGCTCCGAACAAGTGAACCTACAATCGGACGTTGGTAAAAGAAGAGCATCTTTTTCTTAATTGTTAAAGTTTACTGCACTTACTCTGTATTCAATATTTGTAAACTGTCTTTGCGCCAAATATAGAATTGCCCAAAGTAAACGGTCAACGACCGTGGGCCTTGGAGTAGGAGTCGACACAGGCTCCGAACCAAGTAAATCGACTGTGTCTCTGTGTATTGTTTTTAATTTCCGCTGTGTACCTACTCTTACTCAAATCCGAAAGTTTTCCGATATTCACCCCCCCCCCCCTCCTCTATCGGTTTTATCGATCCAACACATACCGTATACTCGATCGATCAGGAGCAGTGATGGCAGAGTACGGACGGTAGTCATAGCTCTACGTTGGAGGGTGGCCTCCACTCAGCTTCCTCCCGTACATAGGTGATGATATTTGACTGACGGCAAAGGTGACCATGTCATTGCACCATGTGCATAAGCATAATTTGCATTTGCCCGTGCTTGCTATACTTGGATGCTGTATATGATTGGCATGCACATACAGGAGACCTTTATATCTGGTTTTGGCAACCCTGCCACATTAGTATGGTGTTTTCTATTCCTCATTTCAGTTGTACTTATCATTGCCTGTACATGTGTTATTTCGATAGCCTGTTACTACTACTGTTACCTTAGACTATTTTGCATATCTGATGAGATATCTGCTGAGTACTGTGGACTCACCCCGTTAGTTCCTTGTTTTTATTTCAGGATGATTGTCTAGAGTGGCCGGCAGCCTGTCCCAGTTCGCGTATTCTTCGAGACGATTTCGGGGGTTTTCTTTATGTTTAATGGGGGTACATGTTAGTACCTGTTCCCTACTCCTTTTTTACTTTACATTTCCGCCGATGTATTTGTGTTTGGTAGGGATGGCAATGGGGCGAATCGGGGACGGGTTTGCCGTCCCCATACCCGTCCCCGAAGTAAATCTCCATCCCCGAACCTGTCCCCATCTCCGCCTCTACTTAATCGGGGAATCCCCGTCCCCGAACCCACGGGGAGTAAATCTCCATCCCCGTCCCTATCCCCACTTGAAATATCCATCCTCATTTGAAATATCCATATCCTCAACAAAAAAAAAATCGAATCGAAGCCGGTCTCTTCCATATCCTCAAAAAAAAATTCGAAGGCGATCTGGCTAAGAACGAAGAGTGCGGAGCAAAAGGATATCTTGTCCGGCGAGTGGCGAGTGGTGGCTGGGAGACGAGACAGAGAATCGAAAACTTGTGGAAGGCGGTGAGTGAGCGACGATTCATTACTCATTAGGATTTTCACACATCTTTAATATTAATATTATTGAATTATTTTAATAATTATTAATATTTTATTATTATTAAAGATATCGGGGCGGGTTCGGGGACGGGGATAGCATCCCCATATCCGCCCCAATCTGTTTCAGGGATTTTTAAAAATCCCTGAATCCGAATCCAAACCCAATAATACCTCCCCAAACCCACCCCGTTTCGGATTTTCCTCGCGGATATCCAAATCCACGGGGAAAATTGTCATCCCTAGTGTTTGGTTGTGTCATTTTACATGACGGTATAGTTGTACTTTTGTGTGTCATGGAGGCTTTTGCTTCATTTTGTTTTGTTGTAAGTCGTACTGGTATGCAACTTTTGTCATCATCTTCGTTTTCGTTTATTATTTATGGTTGTTCCAGCCCTATAGGCTGTGATACAATCAGCTGAGGTAGTCGTAGGGGTTAGGCTTTCTGAGTTGTCCGCCGGGTCGAGGGAGTGGCAGCTCGGTCAATATCGGACAGGCAGCTCCTCGGGGCATGACACTTGATCATATTGCAAGCCCAGTTAGTGTATTAAGTGGCGAAGTCATTTGATTTTATATATTTGAGTCGATGTACTTCCAAACGTTCCGACTCTTTTGCCATATATTCCTCTTGAACCTATTGGCTAGCTCTATGTGTTACTTGTAGAGTAGTCAAGGTGGCGTTGGCAAGGGTTAATTCTTCTAGCCAAGCGAATAGTTGTCTCTCCATGTCTTGGATAATCAAATCCTTAGTGGCCAACTCGGTTCCTTTTCCACAATGGTTGCAGCATGGAGCTCGTCCGCCTCCTTCAACTTCAGGGTCAGAGCCTTGGCCTCGATGGTTTTCTTTACAAGGTCATCTAGAGTGACCTAGTGCCGGCATACAAACGAGTTGAGTTTTGTCTCACAGCTTTTTAATTGTTTCTCAAGGCATTCTTTTTCTTGCACGGCCATATTTGTTGAAAACCGAAATTTTAAAGGTCCTGTTTGTAAATAGGGACCTAGTTGTGAATAACGAAAATTGGAGGGCTTATTTGCAAAATACCAAAACTTAATATAAACGCTACAGTTTCCTCCCGATTCAGTTTTCCCCCTATTCCTTGTTTCTTTCTATTCTGACGTCGCACACACCGCAGCCCTAGCCTCACGCCGCCACTCTTCCGGCGAACTTCGACCCCCATCTGCCGCAACATTCTTCTTTCCTTTCCTCCTCTACGGCGCTCACGGAGTTGACGCCGCCGTCCCTCGCCCCATCTTGGTGAATTACCTCCAGCCAAGGTCGTCGCCACCACTCCTTCGCCGGTGCAAGTTTTCCTTCGCGAGGGGTCTGCCTCGGCCTACGACGATCCTTTTTCTTGTTTCCCCCATTGTTGTTTTGTTTCTTCCCTGCCACTGCACAAAGCCTTTGCGTCCTCTCCTCTGTGGCAATAGATCGGAGCAAAGAAGGGCTTCGGTGGTGGTAATTCAGGTAAGGGTTTGGTTTATTCATTCATTAGCTTTGGATGTTGGATGTGGTTAGGGTTTGCAGTGGAATTGCCCTGATTTAGCTGTTGATTTTAGCTTCTGTACATGCTCTGTTCTTGGACTAGTTTCTGTGTGGTTTTGGCTTTGAACACTGCCGTAAGCAAGGAGGATTTGTTTGATGTGCTCTATTCGGGTTTGGTTTTAACAGTTATGTGCTTTAGTTTTGGAAATTTACTTAGAGTTGTAGATGAATAATGGAAATCATTCTTGATCAGTTTAGTCTTGTGGTTTCTCCGAGAGTTGCTTTGTTCTTCTTGGTTGAATTGATGTTGATTAGCTTCTGAGAGTATAGTTAAATTTAGAAAATTGATTCCCTGTGGAGTTATAGATGAATCACTTTGGTTTAATTTGAATTACTGATTTGTTTCCACTACCATAAGCTAAAAAGGTTGAAATGGAATTGTGATATTTGGATATGGTTGCCGTGAGTTATATTTGAGTAATCTTATTGGGACATAGATGTAGTGTGAAGCTATTTAAGTCACAGTGCTGTAGATTTGTTAGTGCGTTGGTTGTCTATAACAGCAGCATGCCAGTTCCTAGTTTGCTAGTGCATTACGTTATTCAGAGATGGCGTTAAGACAAGAGAACAATAGTAAAGCATGAAGTTATCTTATTCAATATGTGATCATTTTAATATGTTAAAGAGTGGATATGTTATTATCGTTAGGAATTATAGTTAGTATTTTGTGTAGCTAATGGATTTAATGGTATGAATAGTTAAACGTCGTATCCTTTGATACAGGACCTTGATTCGGACGCGTTCGGTTGATCGTGGAAGGTCTTCGTTTATAGACTTCTACAATTATAAGGCGGGTATTTCTCCTTTGTACTCGAGTAGTTTCGTTTACCTTAAAGCATAGCTATCTTATGTCTAGTAGGTTGCTTGACCTTGTTCTTTGTCGTTTGTTATTTTAACATCGCTGTTGATACTTAATCTTTGTTGATCTTCGAGTATTCCAAATTTGTATCCGTACAGTCCTCTATTGGTTTTCTGTTCTGTAAAGTGTCGTTTGTACGCGAGCACTTAGAAGTCCATTAAATACAATTAGGTTTATTTGACATTAGAAATACCCTACCTAGTAGTGTAGGTGCATGATCGTTGGTTTTCGATTTTCGGTTGGATGTATTGATGCATCGTTTACTTGTTGGATTTTGGTTGCATCATTGATTTCTCCGGTTATTCGTGCATCTTGTAGCATGCACCATATTTGCACGTTGCATACTAACGACTGTTGGGCTTCCATGTGGTTAAGCCGTCATTAGTCATTTCATCTATCCTGTTATGCCACACATGTTGTAGCTGTAGGCAAACAGTGACACCCTCACCGTTGTTTTCGAGGGATATTAGAGCTGTTGGTGGCTCCCCCTATGTATTGGGGTATTTGGAGTAGTTGGCTCCCCAACATCCTGTCCACTCAACCACACCTTTGTGGTATTTGTTGTTGGAGTGCGTACAGTTTTCATAGCTCTACCCACTCGGTCACACAGATGAGATGTGTTGGCGGCTTGACTGGCGTCAGGGGTGACACATGTCATTGCATCATATGCATACGTATTTCTTTTATGCATTTGCTTGTGTTTGATGCACTTATATGAGCTATGGTTGTTGCACTTGATTGACATGCATGTATATCCTGGTTTTATTGTTGTTGCGTTGTTTTGTACCTGCCTAGTTGTTATTCGGTTTTATAACCTGTTGTTATATATATGTTATGCATGTTTAAGTTCCTATATTCCTTATGGACTATACCCTGTTGGATTCTCTACATTTACACCTTTTTGTTATGTCATGCTTATTGTCTACTCATATACCCGCAGAGTCCGCCCGGACTCACCACCGCTACCTTCCATTTTTGTTTCAGGTAGCAGGTAGATATTTTGCTTGGAGCCAGGAGAGGATCTAGTCGCCAGTCCCCGGAGTTGAGTTATTTTCCGTAATTTGGTTTGGTTGTTTTACTTCGGTATGGAGTTCAGTTTTCACATTTTATTCATTTATCAATTAGCGGACTGGTTTTGTTATTATTATTACAGAGACATTTGGGTTCTCGTTGGTTGTGATTTCTTTTGTGTTTAAGGTGGCTGAGCCACACATTATCTTTTATATTGATATAAACTGCATGGTGTGTCTTATATATATATATATATATATTGTGATGCTAGCCGCATGTGGCTAAGCTATATGGGTGTGAGTGTATGTATATTTGCCCCATATTGTCCGCCATACAGGGGAGATGCTGCCCGATTTTCGAGGAAGCATGTGCCTCTGGGGACGTGACAATATTGGCTCGAGTTTAATGCTCATCCACATCTTGGTGGGCTCTCTCTAGCTAGGAGCTAGTTTCTTAACTCCTCCTGAGCAGTGGAGTTGACTTCTCCGCTAATCTACCTCAGGCTTGGCCTAGCTCTTTGTCTAGGATGACCACTCTTTGCATCGCTTGAGTTCACAGATGAGTGTTGTTCACCAAGACTTGGCACATACTCTAGCTAGCCACCTTGACCTACAACAAATAGAAATAGAGTGAGAACTCTACCTATGAGTAAACACAGATCATAACCATGTTACCTTCAACATTTCTTAGGCGAAATGGTCTGCCTTATCCATGGGGCCCAACTTTTTAGTGGATTGGACACTTTGGTCCCAAGACTCAACTAGGGGTCCATAAAACCATACCGATTGCACAGGACTCCTGTGATCTTCGCCGAGATGCGAGAGGAGGAGATCACTATTCTGGTTGGATTAGACATGTTGAATATCATCCTCTAATGGGATCAGATTGACTTCGAGGAGAGACGGGGGGCCATTTCTGACTTGGCAGTATGTAGGCTGATCGGATGCTCCTTTAGTTGCCCAATTGGCGGTATTTTGAGCACAACCTTGCCCTTTTGAAGTTGACTAAGTTGTGACCTAGTTGGTGCTAGAGGCCAGTGGTTCTATAATAATGACCAATTTTGGAGAGGCCCTCTACTCGGTAGTAGTTGGAGGTTGTGAGTCTTGGAGGACTCTGGCGAAGGAGCCTTTGAAGAGGACTCTAATGGAGAGCAACTATGAGGAGTTGTCAGTCTGTGAATGACTGGTGTCTTCGTCCGATCGGCGGCTGGGCATCAGACCTCTTCTTTTTACGCCTCACTTGGAGAGGAATAGTATCCTTGTCTGCTTTCTCCCTCTCGGCGGGTCTCATCTTGCGAAGCGGTGGTGCAGGCATCTCAATGGATTGAATGGCCTCACTATTTATTTCTGCTCGAACAGTCGGGTCAACACCTGGGACTTCTCATTTGGCCAACTCGACGGTTCCCCGAGTCTCTATCTCTACATCATCAAGGATTAAACCCTCGCTCAGCTTAGCCTTCATCATATTAGCAACTGCACAAACAAGCAAATAGTTTCAATTAATTTAAAAAATAAGTTAAACTGCTAATGAACTTACCAAAAGTGCCATAGAGAAGCCCATTAGGAAATGGGGCTTAAGCCAAAGGCAAACAAGAAACCCTCCTCCAGCAAAATATTTATGTCGAATTGCAAACCGACCAACTTTCTATATGCGTCAATGATAAAGGGTCATCCTTAAAATTCTTGGGCATAATGGGTTGACGGGGCAGTTCTTCAATCCAACTGAGAGGTTTGTTGAGGGTCAAGAAAGGCTGGATAAAAAAAGTAGTGGTATATCCAACCCTTAAGGGAACTAAGGGCCTTATCAAATATGCCCAACCTAAACGAGCATGGAAGAAAAAGTTACCTACCTAATTCCTCTTAGGATAATAAAAATAATGAAATATTCTAGGATTCAGAGGGACTCCATACAATGTAAATATAACAATGGCCCCACATAAAAAGTGTATAGTGTTGAGAGCTTATTAGGAAAAAAAGATGTAAAAATACTTACAGGCATCTATAATGAAGGGATGTAATGGAAAGCATAAACCCCTAACATTTGATTTTTAAAAATGGTGAAAAACCCTAGAGGAGGAGTGTGAGGACGTTCAATCGTACTCAGTATGAGCATCAGGTGATCATCAAGGATATCAAACTCCATTTGAATGGCCTGGAACTCATCCCCATTTATATCAGATTCCACAATTGTGTATCACAGACTAAGAATTCTTGGATGGGCTTGTTCAACCATTTTTGACCTTGAAGAAATGGACGCTAGAATGAACGAAGAAGAGGATCAGATGGCTGAGACATACACGCTAATGGAACAGGGAAAGAACGTCGAAAAGCGAAAAAGAGAAGCACTAGAGAAATTAAGGCAAACAAACATGAAGAATGCGCATTTAAAATTATGCTAAAACTCAGCGAATATGGTGTTATATGATAACCCCATTTTCTAAGCCGTCAGATCGTATGAAATAGAAAAGGTGGGGCGAGATCTTAACCGTGGAAGAGTAGCAAACCGTTGTCACTTCATGTTTCACTCTACCAGAAAGCCTATGCTAAATCATGACATTAATCACATCAAAAATCACTTTAGCCAGTGTGGGAGTCACACATAGCAGAGAGAAAGGCGCGACATTAATGATGCAAGATATCAAAAAATCGGGCAATAATTATCTCGCACGCGCTTCATTCTGCATTAAATGACGCATGGAGTGCATTGGTGTTGTGGTACGGAACTTGACACATCATCCTTTGGCCATCAAAGGACCTGAGTTCGAATAGGGTCTAGTCAGTCAGATTGAACGCTTCATTCAACTAGACTTGATAGGGAGGCTTGTGATACAGGGGAGTTTTGGGTTCCTCGGCCATATAGGATAAGTCATGGTCAAAAGACTGACGTGGTCCAACTTGAGGGCACGTGGCACTAGAGGCCAAAGTAATAGTAGAGTATTAGTGAGCCAAATTAATTCCGCCAATCGAGCGATGGACCTACCGAGTGACTAGTATAACCTTCATTGGTTGCCCGAGCTACCAAGCAATAGTTTGACCTATGTCTAGGAGGTCATGTATAGCTAGCAGGGTGAAGGGCAGTGTCCTAGCCTAGACCACTCACAAACTCAGGCGGTCAGATTGGCTCGCCTAATCGTTGTTGACCAGTTGAGAAAATGATTAGGTTCTCATTGATCGGCACACTACCCGAAATGACCGATCGGCAAACCACCTTGAACGGTTGAGCGGCGGCCTACCTATCCAATCAATTTAACTCGATAGTGCTAAGGTACCATTAAGGATCTCATATTCTATCATTGATCGACTAATAAGGCTATGCACCCGTCTGATCGACCAAATAGTGTCGATCGGCTGACCTGCCTTCCAATACACGGTGGATTAGCAGCAAGCTTCACCTCTTTGACTATCTTAGCTACGTGGGCTTAGTCAACCGACTTTATCATGACCTAATGGGCTATAACCAGTTTATCTTATTGTGCCTAACTGGGCCTCACACTTAGGGTTTTCTCTATGAGGCCTCCATGTGAACACAAGTAATGCAATTAGCACATAACTTTTGACTAAACACTGATAAGATAAAGATGACATTATCCTGCCACTTCTTTAAAAATTGACATGTTTCTGTAAAACATGGTATATATATATATCATAAATAAGAGTTAAAATTGGAAATAATCTTATAGAAAATTTTGGAATAATTTTCTAAAATTTTTGAAAATATTTGCAAAAATAAATAGGCTCAAGATGAACTATTTCCGAATTATTTGAGGGAAAGTTAATTTTCGAAATTTGTTATATATATATATATATATATCCCTTTTCTTTTACTCCCGTCGGTCCCCCTTGCCGCAGCCCATAATTACGCCGACCCCTCTCCCTCTTCGACACCGTCGACCCCGCGATAGAGAACCCTAGCCAAAGCCTCTGCCTTGCCTAACCCCTTTCCTCCACTTGTGACGCTGAGCTCCACCCTCTGCCCAACTTTTCGCCGTACTCCTCTCCTTCTCCAATTGTGCTGGCGCCACCACCTATAATGTGAAGGTTGTCACCAGAGCAGTCCTACCCCCCCCCCCCACCTCTTTTTTTGATCGCTGCCTCTTTGTCGATAGAACTGTCAGAGCCCTAGCCAACCATCTACTCTCGCGTTGGTTCCAATCCAGAGCTTGTGTCCTTGCGGAAACCCTTTCTCTTGGCGGACGTTGGAGATAGAGTGAGGTGAAATTCATCAGAGAAGATGATCTCCACTTGGGTTCTCTGTTGTCGGCTAGTTTCTCTTGGATCAACACAAGGAAGGAAGAAAAAGGGCTTACGTGCATGTTGCAGGTAAAAATCTGATTCTTGGTGTTGATCTTGCACGAGTTGGTAGCTATTGATGGGAATATTGTTTGAATTTTGGCTATAGTTTAGAGTTTGAACTTAGGAACCTTTCACGGTGAAGTACCTTGATGGATCGATTGAGATTGGTAATGGGATGAGCTATTGTAAGCTTGATATATAGAAATGAGTTAGGGTTTTCGAATTGGATAGTTGGGGTGAGTTGTTTCTTCCTCCTGTCGGGAGTTAATGTGATTTCAGAGTGATGATGGTCCTGTGTATTTTTGGATTTAGTTGGATCATTTCAGTTTGGATAGATGAGTGAGGAATTTGTTTCATTCGTTTGGATTTATTCAGAGCTAACTATGTCATTAGATTAATTGAATGGTTATGATAATTTAGGATCAATCCTAAATGATTAAGGTGGTTCATTTAGCTTAGTACTATATATAAAAAATTTTATAGCTAATACTATGTCATTTGATACAGGACACTAATTGATTGTGGATTATTTGAACTGGAGCTTTCGGATACGTGTTATATTTTGAGGCGGGTACTTCTCTCTTGATTCCTGTAGATTCGTTTACCTTATATGCATGGTCATCTTACTTTATGAGTAGGATTGCTTTAGCTTAACCCTATTTGCTTTGTTTTTCCTGCTTGATACTTATTCTTGCTTGACCTTTGAGTAGTAATTCAAATTGTTCAATTATACAGTCTCATCTTTTGGCTTCTGATCTAAAGAGTATCACGTATACGCATGTGCTGTAGAATAATCATTTGACCTATCTAGGATTTTGTTGGCATTAGATAACCCTACCCAGTACATTAGTGCATGTTTATTTACCTTGGTATCGATGGAGGTTTCCGTATGTTTATTTACTTTGGTGTTATTTATGTTTTTGTATCGTATTGATTGCATGTTTTAGATCTGATTGAGGTTGTGTATATTGGTGACATGCATCATAGCATTCAGGTCGACGACCATTGGCTCCCTGGTGGTTGAGATGGGTTATCGGGTATATTTTCCTATTGTGCCATTCTCAGATGGAGTTATGTACAAACAGTTGATACTCCCCATGTGTTTGGAGTCCCCACATGTGTTTCGGGATTTGTCATATCAGGGCCACAGTTGTTATGGTGTATTTGCATAGCCCCAGGTGCTTGGCACTTGTATATTGCCCACTCAATCTACCCAGTGTAGCAGTGGTTGGTGTGTACAGTATAAGTCATGACATCATGCGCATATTATGCATTGTGCATTTACTTATGTTTACTGCACTTATTTGAGCTATGATTGTTGCATTTGATTGACATGCATATACGGTTATGATTTACATTTTATCATATGATCTGGATATGTTCAGCAGCATTAGCTGTTTATGGAGGTGTTAGGGGGGATTTCTGATTTTGCCCCTACTTGTTACCTGGTTTTCAGGTATATTTTATTTTGTATAGATGCCTTTTGTTTATGTTCTTTATTCTGGAGACTGTATACTCTTTGTTTTCTTTATGCTTATTTTATCCTTTTAATATACCATGCATTTATTTGTTCTTATACCCACAGAATTCCACCCAGAACTCACCACCCTTCATTCTCCTTTTTGTTTCAAGTAGTCGATAGTCACGTCTCGTGCTGCCAGGAGAAGATCCAGCTGCCAGTCCCCAGTCTTGAGTAGGTTATGTCCGTTTTCATTCTCTCGTCATGTTTTATCGTATTGGGGTCGTGTTGGTGTTGTTTCGTTTTGAAGAGTGTTTTTTTCTCTATAGACGTGTATTTATTTATTTCTGTTAGATTTGATCTTCTACATTTATTTTACGGGGTTTAGTTTATTATGTTTATTATGTAAAATAATTATCTGTGTGGTTGTATTTATGTAAATGTCAGCCGAGTGTGGTTGAGCTATATTGTTATGGTTGAGTTGTGAGTATGTATAAGTTTCAGATTGTCCACCGTTCAGGGGAGATGCAGTCGATTTTTGAGCGAGCACGAGCCTTTGGGGGCGTGACAGCTTCACTGACAAGCTCAACTGCATAGTAAATCTACAGGCCCAATGCTAAGCTACTCAATGGCTCAATGATCTTAACACTGTCCTACTCAGTTAACTCATTGGCTAATAGATTACAAAAAATCCATTGACATAACAACTCAATTATAGTTGATGTGACACTTTGATGGTGGAGGGTCATCAAAGGTGTTGTATATAATGGGGGTCCCTCCTTCACGGTACAGGTATGATGACTTTTCATTTTCTCTAGCATTCCACTTCATTTTTTACTGAAAAACTAACTCGAGTATCAGAGTGCACGTGCTAGGGACCTCCTAGCCTTGCTTCTGATATCCTTTGTTCCCCGTGATCTCTATTTTCAGGGCGCACACAATTTAGCTTCGAGCCTTCTACGAGTCCACATTGGTATTGGTTTTCAATGTTGATTACACGCTAATCTTCTCAGCTTGAGGATAGGATCACTATATTTTCGTCACTAATTAACGACGACAATATAGTACTATCACTAACTAGCGATGGAAACTATAAATCGGTTGCTAAATTTTTGACAGAAATATAGTTCCATCGCTAACTCCGTTGCTAATGAAGAAAATTTTTATAGTCACTGAACCCTCAAAGCTCTCCTTTTAAATCTATTCATTATGGAGAACTGTTTGAGTCTCGAATTAACTAGTCATGGTGGGTTAACTAACATTTCAATTTAAGGTTGGCACAATCTATACCCATCTAATATGAAAAGATCACACTCTTAGAAATCCAATACCTATTAAAACTCTTTGGGTATGCTAGGTACTCATTAAGGATAATCCCCTAGATACCTTTTTATTGACTCTTCTAAGCTTCTTAAAAGCCTTAGTCATGCTAGTCTCGTCAAAATCAACACTAGGGATAGTCTTTCTTATAACCTCGACTTAATTCCTAGACCTAGAGTATACATGCTCTATATCTATATGGAACACTATGATATGAGGTCATGCATTCCTTGGATTTAGATTTGTATCCCAAACTTTTCTTGTCCTTAGATGGCTATTGCCTAACTAATTCTAGATCTTATTCCTTTGACCCTTTAAATACATTTTTTTATCTCCTAAGGGTTTTTTTTCTAAAAGTCTTGACCTCAAAACTTAATTTTCAATTTTCAAATCCTCATATTTTGATTTTTCATAATTGACTTCAACATTTTTCTTTTCGGGCATATGTCTAAATAGCTTATTATTATATATCGACTTAGACAAAGTCATGAATCAACCCATTCTCTCCTGACTTGTGCATAGTCATGAATTGAGCAATTCTCTCTCCAATTCCACTGGTACTCAGGTGTCGTGAGATTAAGCTCACTAGTCTCCTGACTAGGATTTCATAGTGGATTGGTTTCTCTTCTAAGTTTCGACAAACTTCGACTCAATGTCTTGATACCAAGTTTGATCATATGCATTCCATTTTTGGATATATGTTGTAGTCCTCCCTTTCAGCTCTACCTTGTGGTACTCAACCACATGGATCCGGATGGCCATTGAACATAAACTTGTCCAGTTAGTCGCCTACACCCTCCTTCGACTAGACTTGAAGGGAATACTTATGATACAGAAGTGAGGGTCCATGTGGCAAGCCCTTGACCTGACCAATAGGGAAACCATGTGGTAGGGTTAAGGTTCTGTTAATACAAGGACTATATGGTGAGTTCCAGGACTTAGTAAACATAGCATCCATGTGGCGTATCAACAATCATTGATTGGTCGACTCGAGCCAAGCCAAGCTAAGCTGATCTGATCAAGTTCTTGATATCTTGAGTTGTTGACTCATCAACTTCCCGACCTGCCGACTTGTCGACCTCTCAACTCATTGAGCTACTGACCTACGAACCTCCTGAGTTTTTGGCATGCAACAATTACTAATATTAAACAACATTCGCTATAGTCATTAAAAGACATGATGGTTATAACAATACCCCTTAATGACCATATTTAATGAGGGGGTATCTTAGGCTTTTTCTCTTTAAAGGTAAAGGGGGAGGAGCTCTCTCGGATTTTGAAACTATACCTCTCATTTGTTGAGGCAATCTGTGATCCAGAGTGATCATGAGTTTTGATGTTTGGGCAAAGGGTTTAAGTTAGGTTTACCCTTGTGTTCTTATATGTGTATGTTGAGTGTGCAGGATGTACAGGTTACACATATGGACTTGACTGGACGACCTCGGTATGATGAAGGGTGGCATGGAGACAAGCTGGAGGCTTGTGTGCACCTGAGGGACCTTGGAGAGTAGGGACGATGAGCTGATGAGCGCGGACTTCGAGGCATGCATGAAGGATGACATGGAGGCAAGCTGGAGGCTTGCGTGCATCCGAGGGACGGGAGCCGAAGATGAAGAGGGCGTGAAGGCAACAGTCGAGGCTGTGGAGGAGGCATCAGTCGAGTCGTGAGGGTACGAGTGCAGTGTGATTGTACTCGGGAAATCCTAGGGTTTGAGTGCGGAGTGGAATGTACTCAGGAAGGGTAACCTTAGGTGGGTGAGTAGACTAGTCGACTGGCCTGGGGGCAGTCGACTGATGGAACTCATAGAAAGGTCTCAGCCCTTGGACCAGTCGACTGCCTGGGGGCAGTCGACTGGTAGGTGGCTGGTGAGTTGGCTGAGAATTAGAACGTTGGGGTGCAACGGTCGAATTTCAGTGGCACCAGTCGACTGCCCTGGGGGCAATCGACTGGTAGCGAGGGTTTCAGCCCGAGTCCTATTTAAAGATGACTTCATGGTGGCTGAGATTCTTGACGAGTTTGGTCTTGGTTAAGGGCCAAACAGTAGTCTTTGTGCTCAGAGGATCTCAAGGTGTTGTGGTGAGATTTCTCCACCCACAAGGAGAGACGAGAGCTAGCCAGAGGTTATTCGGGAAGTGATCCACTGACGAATTCTTGGACTAGTCACCCGCCGGGGTGGATACCAAGTAAATTCTCTTTGTTAGCGTTGTTTGTTTTCATTATTATTATTTCCGCTGTGCAACTAACAACGCAGGTACAAGAAGGATCCGAGAAACGCTATTCACCCCCCCTCTAGCGGACGTTTTCGATCCAACAATTGGTATCAGAGCGAAGGACCGCTCTTGATCGGACTAACCTCCGAGAGGGCACACACTAGAGGAAATTGGAAGGAGAGGGTCCGCTAGGATGGGATATTCGGATTCCACCTTCGTATGACCGCAACGATTTCTCGTATTGGAAAGGTAAAATGTCATATTTTCTAATGACTAATATTGAATATTGGATGTGTATAGAAATATGCTTCGATTCTCCCAAAAAGGAAAAAAGAAGGGAGAGAAGCAAATCATCCGAATCTAACAAGGGATCAAATGTAATCAATATAAACATTGGATAGGCTTGGAGTATAGGATGCTAAGGAGTGGAGTAAGCTAGTCTAGTACTATACCGGGATCAAAGAGGAAGCATCCACATCATCCAAGGTTGAAGAAAAAGTCAACCTAGCCTCTATCTCCACCAAAATTAAATCGAAAGAGCACATTACATGCTTTGGTTGCAACAAAAAGCGGCACTACAAGGACAAGTGCCAGAAAGGTAAAATGGAGGTAAAATCTACATTCATTTCAAGTTCTTTTAAATCTAACATGAGGTGTAGGAGTGAAGAAGCCCGAGCTAAAAAGGAGAAGATTAGATGCTTCACATGTGGAGAGCTAGGGCACTACCACACCAATTGTCCTAGAAAAAGTGAGCTAAAGAAAATGGAGCACTTGAGGAGATGGGAGAAAGAAGAAAGAAAGAAGAGAATAAGCCCACATCAAGGAGGAACTCCAAAAGTAAGGAAGGTAACTTCTAACCTTAAGCCAAAATGTAATTCAATTTCAAATTCTTCCTTGCATTTTAAGAATCATGTTGATTACCCATCCATGCATGCTAAAATTAATGAAAATTGTTTACTAGTGCACAACTTTGATTTAGATATAATGATAGTGTAGGACCGGTGCCGTCGATAGAGGGGGGGTGAATATCGACCGTTGAAAAACTTTCGTGAAACCTTCGTAAAACTTTTGAATCTTCGTTCTAGACTCAGAGTTAGTAGCAGCGGAAGACAAACAGAACGAAGAAAACAATACAAGGACACAGCGGGATTTTTTACTTGGTTCCCGACCCCCCAGGGTCAGTACATCCAAGGCCTATGCACGGGAACGCCCGTCCACTATTGGTCTCCTTCCCGGACTTTCCGTAGGCGGAGAAACCCGACTTACAGTGCAAGATTTACAAGCAATAATATAGAAAATTAAGAGCGGAATTAAATAGAATCAAACCAACAAGACAAAGTCTGAAGCTCGGCCGATCTGGACCTCCGAAGTGCCGCGCACTTCCTCCTGGAGCCTCCCGGTCATAGAGCCTCATTTCTAGCGCGTTGTCGTCGGTCAGAATGCTTGGAATGGTTCTTGGAAGTCGTTGTTGAAGCAGAGGGGTTGAAGCCCCTTTTATAGCACTCCTGGGGGCGCCCCTAATAACTCGGTCAAACCTTATCCTTGCGCCTACCTCGCCGCAGGTGATAAAGTCTTTGACCAGGGCGCCCCGGACCTCCCGGGCGCCCTCCTGAGCGCTTATCTGCATTTCGGACCTGAAACAGCAAATATAGGTTTCAACCCGGGTGCCCCGGACGTTCCGGGCGCCCCCCTTGACACCTATTTTGCTTACTTCACGAGAACTTCATTTTCCTCTTTACTCCGGGCGCCCCCATCATTCCGGGTGCCCCCAACACTGGTTTAAACCCAAGACTGGGTTTATGCCTTGCTTCTGGGCACCCCCAACACTGGGGGCGCCCCCATCAAAGGCTGCAACCCTGGTTTTTGCTTGCTTTGTCTTCCAATCTTGGCACCTGCAAGATACATACACACAAAGCATATATACATATAATATTAGCCTTAAGGACTTGGTTCGGACTTTGAATCTCCACGAAACCCTAGGTCGAACCGGCGTAAGTTCTCACCCACGAGAACGCGCCTTTCACCTACTCCTTTCAGGAAACGGTTGCCACCCAGTCCTTCGGATGGACTTTTGCTTAGCTTCCGATACTTCCGGACCTCGAGACGCCTAAACCCTGACCCGTCTCTACTCCTGTCCTTAGTCATCACTCAGCTAAGTTGCTTAGTCCCTTGGACCAAGTCTTCATTCCCTAGCAGTCCTTCGCCAGGTGCCTAGCAGCCCTTCGCTAGGTCTTTGTTACCAAGCGGTCCTTCGCCTGGTGCCTAGCAATCCTTCGCTAGGTCTTCTATGCCTAGCAGCCCTTCGCTAGGTGCCTAGCAGCCCTTCGCTAGGTCTTAAGGTTCCGATGCCTAGCAGCCCTTCACTAGGTGGCTAGCAGCCCTTCGCTAGGTCTTGGGGTTTCGATACCTAGCAGCCCTTCGCTAGGTGCCCAGCAGCCCTTCGCCGGGACTTAGTGCCTAGCTTCACTCACCAGGTCTTAGTGCCTAGGTTAACTAGGACTTTTCTTCAACTTAGGTTACTTCTTTTTTTGCTCCCCTTTGTCTGTTCAATGTATCACTGACTTAAGTGTGTTGTCAAACATTAAAACACTTAAAGGAGAATATCATTGATGCAACTTGCACCAACAATCTCCCCCTTTTTGATGTTTGACAATAACTTAAGTTAGATTGGTTTCAAGGGGCTAACTTACTGTCTTTGGGATAAAAAATGATATAGGTTTTGAAACTACATTTTTGGGGAAAATTTTTTTTTCTAACTTAAGTACACCTCTCCCCCTTTGTCATACATCAAAAAAAAACAAAAGAAAATACTTGCACCAACATTGAAAACCTTTGGTTCTTTTTGAAAATACTTAGTGCAAAATTTTTGAAAGCATTGTATTTTGAATGATGTATTGCAATTGTTGAAAAAAAAATGCATAATTTTGAAAAAGACGCTTTGAAAAGTACTAGTACTTTGAAAAATTATGTAATTTTTGAAAAATATAAGTACCTACCTTTGAAGATGTATTGAATTTTTGAATAATTAAGTACTTTTGGAAAATGCATAACTTTTGAAAGAATGCTATTTTGGAAAATATAAATATTATGCATATTTTGCAAGTACTAACTATTTTTGAAAAATATAAAACTTTGAAACATCTAAGTAATTTTTGAAAAATTAAGTACTTTTGAAAAATGTATTGTGTTAAGTACTTTTGCAAACATAATATTTGACTTGACTTGGTTTTTTTTCAGTCTGACACCATCCTAGGAAATCTTGTTGACTACAAGGATATTTCCTAAGTGTCCTGGAAATTTTCCAACCCGAGTAAATATTATTTCAAAAATAGTTTCATAAGTCACAGAATAGTAGGATGTAAGTTAATTTTGAAAAAAGTATGAATTTTTAAAGTCATAATACTTGACTTGGTTTATCTTCTAGTCTGACACAATCATAGGAAACCTTGTTGACTACAAGGACATTTTCTTAAGTGTCCTTGAAGATTTTCCAAACTCAAGATAAACAATTTTTTTTCAAATTGATCAAAACCAGATGAATTTTAGAAAATTCTGGAAATTAAAAAAAATGTTAGTATTTCGAAAGAATACTTATGTTTTTAGCAAGATTTTGAAGATATTGTTCAAGAAAACATGTTATTGAATAATTCTTTTAATATGACCTCCCCCTAAACTTGACTCAGTCCTGGGAAGCTTGTTGACCACAAGTACTCTTCCTCTGAGTCTTAAGGTTTGATTCAGATCAAAAGAATAATCTAACAATTTTCAAAAATAAATAATCTAAAACTTGTCAGAATGTTGACTCAGACTCCCCCTAAAACTGACACGTCATAGGAGCCCTTTTTAGATCATGAAGTGGACCTTTCTCTGTGTCTTTAAGGTTTATCAAAATCAAATGAGCGATAATTTTCAAGTAGATAAATTTTGAAGCCACAATTTAGAAAGAAGATAATTTTGAAAACATGTGTAATGGAAATTAAGGTGCAGTTTTCGAAAAATATTTTTAATAAAAAGAACAAAACACTCCCCCTGCATCCAACATCGTTTGACTCTAACTAAGTGCCTTAAGGAACTTTAGTGTTGTCCTAAGAGGCTTGTGTCTAATTGAGTGAGTCAAACAGTTTTAAAAAGATATAATTTTTGAAAACATATAATATGTATATTCAATCAGACAAGCATGAATTCCATAAAAACATTATTATGTTGAAGCACTATTTTGAAAAAATATTTTTAGGAAAGTATTCTAATAATTTTGAAAAATAATTTTGAAGAATATTTTTCAATTCATTAGTCCTTAACATCTCACCCATTTTAGATGTATCAATATAACAAGCATGGTTGCCTTATAGGTGTATTGTGAGATGCTTGAATTATTTTTCTTAATTTATTTTTAATTCTAAGATTTAATTGAATCTTGTGTTAGATTTGAATTTGACAAGAAGTAACTTGAATTTGAATTTCAAAAATTGGCTTCCAGGTCTTGGCGAGGCACTAGGCCTTCTTTGGCCGTAGCCTTATTGGATCATCAACCCTTTCCTTGACAAAGCCTTTTAATGAAATTTCATTTTCAAAATTACTTTTTGAAAAATTCTGGTCTAACTAGTTTGGATCTTGGATCAGTAGCTTCGGCTAGTTTCACCAGTCTAAAGAGACCAAGTATACTTGATCTTATTAGAATTGACTTCCCTAACGTACTATCATCTCACCGCCACCCAATACTAGGTTGATCAAGTTTCAATTATTCTTTTTCCTATAGCCGTTCTAAATTATGCATAAAATTTAAATATGAATGACATGTCATATATTTAAAAGAAGTAGCAAATGCATGGCATGACAATTATGCATGAGTCAAACAAGTCCAATTATTTTATTTAAGTTTCTAATGATGTATCAAATTCCCGACTTGATACATGTCGTGTGAACCGTCGAATATGTCAACCCACTTTAACATATTTAATTTTACTAAATTAGTTGTTGCGGTTTGGGTAATATTTTAGTTTAGTTCGAGTTTAAGTTATTTTGTATTCAAGTTAATTAATTTGAAAATGAATTAATTAAGAATGAATTGATTTGAATCAATTAAAGTTGAATTTATTTGAAGAAAATTGAATTAACTAACTTTATTTGAATTAAATTGATTTAATTAAGATTTAATTGAATTTAATTGATTTAATTAAGATTTAATTTAAATTTAATTTAATTTGAATTTAATTTAATTTTAATTTAATTTAATTAATTTAATTTAATTTAATTTAATTTAATTTAATTTAATTTAATTTAATTTAATTTAATTTAATTTAATTTAATTTAATTTAATTTAATTTAATTTAATTTAATTTGAATTTAATTTAATTTGAATTTGAATTTAATTTAATTTGAATTTAATTTAATTTGAATTTAATTTAATTTAATTTAATTTAATTTGAATTTAATTTAATTTAATTTAATTTGAATTTAATTTAATTTAATTTAATTTAATTTGAATTTAATTTAATTTGAATTTAATTTAATTTAATTAGAATTTAATTTAATTTAATTTAAATTGAAGTTAATTTAATTTAATTTAATTTAATATGATTTTAATTTAATTTGAATTTAATTTGAATTTAATTTAATTTAATTTAATTTGAATTTAATTTAATTTAATTATTTTAATTTTAATTTAATTTAATTTAATTTAATTTGAATTTAATTTAATTTGAATTTAATTTAATTAAGATTTAATAAATTTGAATTTGAATAATTAAGATTTAATTAATTTGAATTTGAATAATTAAGATATAATTAATTTAAATTTGAATAATTAAGATTTAATTAATTTAAATTTGAATAATTAATTAATAGTTATGGATTTAGGTTCAGCATTTTCATTATTTTAAAAATTTCTGACTCATCCTTATTTTTTTTTAAGTTTTTCTAGTAATTCTGATTTATTTGAACCTTTGTAATTTTTATTAACCATGACCTTTATTTTAGACAATTCTATCTCCTCCTCAAGATTAGATATTTCAACATCCTCAAAGTAGGTGGAGTAAAATGGACCACTAGTTAATTTTTCAGGATTATCTAATGGAATGATTAAATTAATATCTAAAGAGATATCATCTCCATTATCTTCAGAATTATCCTCATAATTATCCTCAGATACATCTTTATCCTCAAGATTTTCAAATTTTAATTCAGAATTATCCTTAGGATTTTCTAATTTTAATTCAGAATTATCTAATTCAGAATTATCCTTAGGATTTTCAAATTTGAATTCGGAGTTATCCTTAGGATTTTCTAATTTGAATTCGGAGTTATCCTTAGGATTTTCTAATTCGAATTCGGTTTTATCCTTAGGATTTAATTTATCTGAATTAATGTTATCAGAGTTAACATTATCCGAATTATGATAATTTAATTTAGAAATTTCTGAATTGATGTTCTGAATTAAATAGTTAATTTCGGATATTTTAGTCATATTTGTATTTTCTAATTTGACATGCAAAGAATTAATTTTACTATGCAGTAAGTCTAATTTATCAGAAAAATTAACTACATTATCACAAGGCAGTGCAGGAACTTGTAAAATTTTTGGAACATAAATCTTACGTACCTTCGCCGGACACTTGTTTTTGTAATGTCTGTACTTCTTGCATTTGAAGCATCGTATATGACTTTTGTCCCTCCGGCTTCCTGGCGCTGGTGCCTCCTTCGCCACCGGTGATGAAGATCAAGTCTTACGAGTAGGGCACTGATTTTTATAGTGCCCTCTTTCCCTGCACTTAAAACATATAACATGGAATTTAAAAATGGACATTTTAAAACTAAAAGTACCTGATTCACCCCTGAGCTCCCCCTCAACTCCTGGCGTCGTTGCTCTGTCGGCAGTTAGTCCGGTGAAGAGCGGCTCGGCTCTGATACCAATTGTAGGACCGGTGTCGTCGATAGAGGGGGGGTGAATATCGACCGTTGAAAAACTTTCGTGAAACCTTTGTAAAACTTTCGAATCATCGTTCTATACTCAGAGTTAGTAGCAGCGGAAGACAAACAGAACGAAGAAAACAATAAAAGGACACAGCGGGATTTTTACTTGGTTCCCGACCCCCCAGGGTCAGTACATCCAAGGCCTATGCACGGGAACGCCCGTCCACTATTGGTCTCCTTCCCGGACTTTCCGGAGGCGAAGAAACCTGACTTACAGTGCAAGATTTACAAGCAATAATATAGAAAATTAAGAGCGGAATTAAATAGAATCAAACCAACAAGACAAAGTCTGAAGCTCGGCCGATCTGGACCTCCGAAGGTCGCGCACTTCCTCCTGGAGCCTCCCGGTCATAGAGCCTCGTTTCTAGCACGTTGTCGTCGGTCAGAATGCTTGGAATGGTTCTTGGAAGTCGTTGTTGAAGCAGAGGGGTCGAAGCCCCTTTTATAGCACTCCTGGGGGCGCCCCGGACGCTGGGGGCGCCCCTAATAACTCGGTCAAACCTTATCCTTGCGCCTACCTCGCCGCAGGTGATAAAGTCTTTGACCAGGGCGCCCCGGACCTCCCGGGCGCCCTCCTGAGCACTTATCTGTATTTCGGACCTGAAACAGCAAATATAGGTTTCAACCCGGGCGCCCCGGACGTTCCGGGCGCCCCCCTTGACACTTATTCTCCTTACTTCATGAGAACTTCATTTTCCTCTTTACTCCGGGTGCCCCCATCATTCCGGGTGCCCCCAACACTGGTTTAAACCCAAGACTAGGTTTATGCCTTGCTTCTGGGCGCCCCCAACATTGGGGGCGCCCCCATCAAAGGCTGCAACCCTGGTTTTTGCTTGCTTTGTCTTCCAATCTTGGCACCTGCAAGATACATAAACACAAAGCATATATACATATAATATTAGCCTTAAGGACTTGGTTCGAACTTTGAATCTCCACGAAACCCTAGGTCAAACCGGCATAAGTTCTCACCCCCGAGAACGCACCTTTCACCTACTCCTTTCAGGAGACGGTTGCCACCCAGTCCTTCGGATGGACTTTTGCTTAGCTTCCGATACTTCCGGACCTCGAGACGCCCAATCCCTGGCCCGTCTCTACTCCTGTCCTTAGTCATCGCTCGGCTAATTTGCTTAGTCCCTCGGACCAAGTCTTCATTCCCTAGCAGTCCTTCGCCAGGTGCCTAGCAGCCCTTCGCTAGGTCTTTGTTACCAAGCGGTCCTTCGCCTGGTGCCTAGCAATCCTTCGCTAGGTCTTCTATGCCTAGCAGCCCTTCGCTAGGTGCCTAGCAGCCCATCGCTAGGTCTTAAGGTTCTAATGCCTAGCAGCCCTTCGCTAGGTGCCTAGCAACCCTTCGCTAGGTTTTAAGGGTCCGATGCCTAGCAGCCCTTCACTAGGTGCCTAGCAGCCCTTCGCTAGGTCTTGGGGTTTCGATACCTAGCAGCCCTTCGCTAGGTGCCCAGCAGCCCTTCGCCGGGACTTAGTGCCTAGCTTCACTCACCAGGTCTTAGTGCCTAGGTTAACTAGGACTTTTCTTCAACTTAGGTTACTTCTTTTTGTTGGGAACGAGATGGCTATAGAGGGGGGGTGAATATAGACAATCGCTTGCCCCTTGAAAACTCATCACGATTTCTGCAACTCAAATATCAGTAGCACAGCGGAAAGAATGGAAAACAGAGTATGCAGAAAAACCAAATGAACGCAAAACACACACAGCTAGCAAGATCGCTAACAAGGAGGGTTTACAAGGTTCGGGGATAACTTGCCCCTACTCCTTGGCGTGCCCTTGAGGTGGGCGATCCCTTGATCGTCGGCAGATCAAGCCCCGGTTAACACCGGATATGAAACAACCTCCTTCTCGGTGGAGAAACCTCTCCACAGCGTGTTTCAAACAATGATATATAATGAGCACAATGAAACAACAACAAGAAGGATCTTACTCAAACACTTAGCAAGGATAAAACACAGCAAGCTTCCCTGAGCTCCACCCAGTGGCGATCTCACGCAGACCCCTGTCTGCTTCGTGTCTTCCCACTGTCGGACTCCAAGCTTCTTGTTTTCTCCTTCAAGCGCTCAAGTATGATGATTGCTTCTCAATAGCTTGCTTAGAATCGTTGGAGAACTCAAGAACAACAAGCTTGTAGCAGCAGAACGCAAGAACACAAAGCAGTTTTTCAAACTGAATCTCTTTTTCGAAAAAGCTCTTCCGCCTCGTCTTCTCGCGCTTCCTTTTGTTTCTCCGCCAAGCGACAAGTGACCACATCTCTGTAGCTCCCAGCTACTCATCTGCCAACGCCAGCCTCTACTGAGCTATCTCTGGACTCACTGAGCTCCTCAGCCAAGCTCCAGTCTCAGCCCCAGTCTTTGGCTCGCCGTTGCAACCTGAGATGTGAAAAGGGACAAACCTGCTCCAAGGAAAGCACGCTTTGACTTCTCCTTGAGTGTTTGAAACCTCCCCTGTCACCTGAAACTCAATCAGAGCATTAGAGCAGAAGATCACAAAGCATATCCCATACATCAGCAAATCCGATACGTTCAGACGCTCTGACCGCGTTTGACAGTGAAATTTGAATTAAAGTGATCGGTCACTGGACCGATCCAGGGTGTGTGGATCGATCACCGGATCGATCCACTGCATTGCTGGGATTCCCAGCTCTCGCAGCTATACACGCCTGATCGGTCACCAGACCGATCAGGGTGAATCCTGATCGGTCACCAGACCGATCAGATTGGATCCTGATCGGTCACCCAGACCGATCAGGCAAGATGAACAGTTACTTTTTAATCAAACTCAAGATTCCTGATCGGTCACCAGACCGATCCAAGACTCTGATTTGCAAGGGAACTCACTCACCGTTTGCTCCCTGATCGGTCGCCAGACCGATCAGGAGCAAGACAGCAAGGAAGCAGCCTGCTCCCTGATCGGTCTCCGGATCGATCAGGAGCCACACAGTAGATTCCCAATCTCACTGTGCGCTCCCTGATCGGTCACCAGTCCGATCAGACATAGCTGGATCGGTCACCAGACCGATCCACTAAGGAGCAGCGTGCCAAAAGTCCCTGATCGGTCACCAGACCGATCCAGTGACTCTACCCAGCCCTCCAAGCTAGGGATTCATCCACCTTAGCCCTCCAAGCTAAGGATTTTTCCATCTAACTCTCCAAGTTGGGAATTTGCACCTAACCCTCCAAGTTAGGACTTTTCACCTAGCCCTCCAAGCTAGGACTTTTCACCTAGCCCTCCAAGCTAGGACTTTTCACCCAACTCTTCCGAGTTAGAACATCATCCAACCTAGCCCTCCAAGCTAGGCACCTGACCCTCCAAGCCAGGACTTTTTCACCTAATTCTCCAGGATGGGAATTTGCACCTAACCCTCCAAGTTAAGACTTTTCACCTAGCTCTCCAAGCTAGGACTTTTCACCCAACCCTTCCGAATTAGGACTTTTCCAACACCTAACCTCCCAGGTTAGGATTTTCCAACACCTAGCCCTCCAAGCTAGGATTTTCCACACCTAACCTCCCAGGTTAGGATTTTTCAACATCATGCCTAATCCTCGATTAGGACTTAATCATAATCATCATAATCATCACACCTAACCTCCCAGGTTAGGATTTTCCAAATCATGCTTAATCCTCGATCAGGACTTAATCATAATCCACCTAACCTCCCAACCTCCCAGATTAGGATTTTCCATATCATAATCATCCTCCTAAACTAAAATCGTTGTCAACACCAAAACAACAATCAGGGCCAGACTGCATCAACAATCTCCCCCTTTTTGTTGTTTGACAACCCGATTTTAAGTTTAGGGATTCTCAATCAATTTTCCAACATTATGAATCATAGGGGAATCCAGATCCTCCCCCTACAACATGGTCATTCTAAACTTAACCAATCACACTCTCTCCCCCTTTGTCGAACACCGAAAAGGGGTAAGAGGGACTGTTAAGATAAACTCCCCCTCAAACCTAGAGGGTCCCAACTCAAAAATGTGATAATTTGTGGATTAATCATACGAACACATGTGAAAAGATTAAGGTAAGACATAGCAGTCACATGTATCACATGAATGTGAAATATAGTCTCCCAAACCATGCCATAATATTCATAAGGATCAACTAGACATGGCAATGTAAGCATGAATATGGCAATCGAATAATCATACAGATAATAGATATATAATCAGTATTGCATCAACAATAGTAGAATAAGCATGGCATCAAAATATATAGGTTAAGACATGAAAGCATCCAAGTAGCAAAATATGTGTGACTCAAGGTCACACCAACAAAGTCAGAGGGCATACAGCCCAAAAGTCATAGTCAAATACATAGATGAAACAGCAGGTATCCGAGCTCAAGTGTCAGTAGGAGGGTCGTCATTGCGCATAAGGTCGTCCATCGCAGCATCGGTAGGAGCATAGGACCCTGGTGCAGAACTCGCAGAAGGTGCACCTCCAGGAAATGTGTGGCTGCGCCACTCATCATACCATGTCTGCTGGAGAGTGCGGGTCCCTGAGAGGTCGGTCTCGATCCTGGTCAGTCGGGAATCGAAAGAGTGAAAACCCGAACGAAACTCCTCACGATCTGCCGCCCCCAGCTGAATAAGCTCCTGAACAGTCTGATCTANTGTGGAACTCCCCGTGGTAACTCCCCAAGAACCCTACCATCTTTCCAGATCAACATCCGATCGAGCCCCGAATAATGATGCCAGACTTGGCGAAGGCACGCCGGCCAAGTCTGCAATCCTGTCGTACCATAGGCATCGTCCGACCCTTGGAAACATCAACACCTACTGACATGAGCCAGTCGGTGATGACGTGACCAAAAGGCATGTAGACAGTGCGGCGGCTGGACTCCTCTCGATAAGACAAAATGGACTGGAAGATGCTCTCCATAATATCGAAATCTGAACGGCTGTGCATGCCGTAGAGCATCAAGCAGTGATAGGGTCGGATTTCAGCTAAGGGTTTTGAGGTGATTGGAAGAATACAATTGGTAATGATCTTGAATAGTATATAACTAGTGGGAGACAGACGCAGTGCCGCAAAGGTAGGAAAGTCAGGTCCAAGCTCATCAAGACCGTCTGGACGCGGATAACCAAAGAAATACTGATGGATGGAATCAGGGGTAACGTCTGCAAAGGGTGCTAGCAGGGGCTTAGGAAGGTCAGGATAAAGCGAATAAAGATTCGGTGATCGTCGACCACCCAAGTACTCAGCCAAAATCTCATATGAAAAGTCAAGGTTCATCTTCCCGACTCGAGTGGTGAACTCGAATCCCCCTTTAGAGCTTGGTTGTAGGTTGTTGTAAAATTCGGAGACGAGGTCGTAATTTATAGTTCTTTCCAAAGAAAGAAGAAACCCCAGATTGTAATAAGTAACAATCTCCATAACAGAAGGGCAGTACTCTGTTAAGAAAGGAATGTCAATGGATCTGCAGGGTAAAAGTTTAAATGTCCTAGTTTGAAAGGCCTGCTCACAGGCCGCATTCGGGAACCTGGAGCTAGAGGAAGGCTGTGGCCTTCTGGAAGAGGAGGAAGGAGCCTTCCCTCTTGGATTTCCCTCCACGCTCTCTTTTCCTTTAGATGATTTTCTAAGGAGGTTTGAGTTGAACATGACACATAGATTGAATCATACAAGAGTTGATCATCAGATGAGACCCAATCAAAAGATAGACATAAAAGTTTGGTCATAAGAAATGAGGAAGAGGGTCACGGTAAGAAATAGGTCACGGCACAGCAGCAAGTAAGAACAAAAACCATGGTTAGCTTCACAAACATATATTCTATGATCTCTTGGAAACGGGAAATGAAGCCAAACACTTACTTTGGTGCCATTGAAATTGTTTGAAGGGATTGGAAGACTCGCGACAGAGAAGAACGCGCGTGAAGGAAGAGCCTTCAAGCCGGAGAAAACCGCCCGCAGAGGAGGTCGCACGAGCGTGAAGGAAGACGCAGAGACTTCTCTCAGTCACACAAGGTTGCACAGACGGGGTGGTTTCGGCGCTAGGGTTCGGGAAAACGAAGATTTGGAGAGTTAATCGGTTGGTGGATCGGTCCACCAACCAAAATTTAATGCAGTTGATCGGATCACCGTTCGATCAGATCGCGTCCGGACCGATCAGATGCGATCCTGATCGGACTGGCGTGGTCCTGATCGGTCTGATGACCGATCAGACGCGCTCCTGATCGGTCGGGTGACCGATCAGGATTTGATCAGTAGGGTCCGAAGAGAAAACTCTGAGCTCCCTGATCGGTCTGTGGACCGATCCCCACAGGGTGCCAGATCGGTCTGGAGACCGATCCAGGCTAGCTCAGACACTTAGTCAGATTTCGAGAGATTACGGCTTGCCTCGCAGATCGGTCTGTGGACCGAACACCACAGAAAGGGGTCAGATCGGTCCAGGGACCGATCAGCCCGATTCCTGATCGGTCCGGTGACCGATCAGGGTTCCTGATACGACCTGGAATGTTCAGTTTCAGAATTTCTGAAATTTCCAAATGATATTTGATGGATTTTGTCTAGTTTGGACAGGTACTTATGACTAAAATAGATTCTTGAACAAGAATCTAAAGTTCTTATAGGTTCATCAAGCACTTTGACCCATCTAAATGGAATCAAACTCAACCATCAATCAATCAAGCAAATTCAAACAAGTCTTTACTCCAATTCCAAGTTTCCAATCAAGTTGCCTTGATTGGAATGTCCAAGTATGATCATGGAGCCATATACACATATGTTATGCAATGGTTTTCCCCACACTTGGTCACCACCGTGATTATTATCTCGTCAACTTAATTTCTCAATTGATGCAATGGCATTTTGAGAAATTAAGTTGAACCTAACATCTCACCCCATATCTAGCAAACAAAAACATTTTGGTAACCCCTATAGTTTGTGTGAGATGTTCCCAAAGTTACCCAATTGTTCCCTAACAATTTGAGATAATCATGAAGGGTTTTGACCACAATTTGAACATCATGAAGCGCGACACATTCCCAATTCCCGTCTTAGGAAACTAAATTCACTTTCGGGAAGTGGTTTAGTGAAAATGTCAGCTAGGTTTGACTTTGACTCTACATGTGAGAGTATGATGTTCCCCCTAGCTACATGATCCCTAATGAAGTGATGTCTTACTTCAATATGTTTTGTCCTAGAGTGATGGACCGGATTCTTGGTTAAGTTAATTGTGCTAATGTTATCACATAACACTTGCACACCCTTGTAACCCAATCCATAGTCCTCTAAGGTGTGGATCATCCACAACAATTGTGATATACACTCTCCCATGGCGATATATTCTGCCTCGGTAGTGGAAAGAGCAACACAATGTTGCTTCCGACTCGACCAACTTACTAAAGACGAACCTAGGAATTGGCAGCCCCCACTAGTGCTTTTCCGGTCCAACTTACATCCAGCGTAGTCGGAATCCGTATAGCCTATCAAATCAAAAGATTCGGTACGGGGATACCAAATGTGCCCTTGAGATATCTCAAAATTCGCTTAACAGCAATCATGTGAGATTCCTTGGCACAGACTTGATACCTAGCGCACATACCTACAGCAAATAGTATATCTGGTCGACTAGCTGTAAGGTATAGCAAACTACCTATCATGCTTCGATATTGAGTTAGATCAACGAGTTTACCACTCTCATCATTATCTAATCTTGTGTTTGTGGCCATGGGAGTGGTTACCTCTTTTGAATCACTCATATTGAATTTTCGAAGCATTTCATGTGTATACTTCGATTGGTGCACATGGATACCATCGCGAGTTTGCTTGATTTCTAGTCCAAGGAAGAAAGTCAACTCTCCCACTAGACTCATTTCGAACTCACTCTCCATGTGACCAATAAATTCACGTAAATAGCCCTTGTTGTTTGAGCCACAAATTATGTCATCGACATACACTTGGGCTACAAATATATTGTCACCATCTCTTCGTAGAAATAGTGTAGGGTCTATTTGACCTCTAATGAAGTCCTTTTCAATCAAGAATGTCGACAACCGCTCATACCAAGCCCGGGGTGCTTGTTTAAGGCCATAGAGTGCCTTCTTGAGCTTGTACACGTGGTTTGGATATTCGGTACTCTCAAACCCTGGAGGTTGTTCGACATAGACTTCTTCCCTAATCAAACCATTTAGGAATGCCGATTTGACGTCCATTTGAAATAGTTTGAAGCCTCGATGTGCTGCAAATGCAAGCATCAATCGGATGGACTCTAATCGTGCCACGGGAGCATAAGTCTCATCATAATCAAGACCTTCAACTTGACTGTAGCCCTTGGCTACCAAGCGTGCCTTGTTTCTAATGATTTCTCCCTTGTGGTTTAATTTGTTTTTGAAGACCCATTTAGTTCCAATAATAGTGGTCTTCTTGGGCCTAGGGACTAAGTCCCAAACCTGACTCCTCTCAAACTGACCTAGTTCATCTTGCATTGCAATAATCCAATCGGGATCATTTAATGCTTCATCAATTTTTCTAGGTTCAATTTCGAAAATTAGAGCAACTTCATTAGCCTCATTCCGGAAGAATGATCTAGTCCTAACCCCTTGATGGATGTCTCCAACAATTTGGTCTTGGGGATGACTAGAGGCTAGTCTCGTTTGCCTTGGTGTTGGTGGTGTTTCTTGAATAGGTTCACTAGACACAATTCAGCCTCAGGATCTGGCTGATCAATGGATTGTCTTGGGTCACCGTCATCAGACTCATCACCATTAACACCACTTGGAGAATCATTCAAACTTAGTCTCCTAAGTTCGAGTTGAACTCCTTCTACATTTTCAGACTGGTCAATTGGTTTTGGAACTTCCTCAAAGACCACATCAGCAGACTCTTCAACTAATCTAGTTCTCTTGTTGTAGACTCGGTAGGCTTTACTAACGAGGGAGTACCCGACTAGTATCCCTTCATCAGCTTTTGCCGTGAACTTTCCAAGATGATCCTTGGTGTTTAGGATGAACACCTTACAACCAAACACCCTAAGATGTTTAACCGTAGGTGGTTTCCCAAACCAAAGTTCATGGGGAGTCTTTCCTAAAAACCTATGGACAAGAACTCGGTTTTGCACATAGCAAGCTGTATTAACAGCTTCAGCCCATAAGTAACTCGGGAGTGAGTACTCATTAAGCATGCTTCGTGCAGCCTCTTGAAGTGCACGGTTCTTCCTCTCTACAACACCATTTTGTTGTGGTGTCCTAGGAGTAGAGAACTCATGTCTATAACCCTTATCTTGACAAAATTCTAGAAACCTTTGGTTTTGAAATTCACCTCCATGATCACTTCTTATTGTCTTAATTGTTGATGATTTCTCATTTTCAACCCTTCTACAAAAAGAAATGAAAATATCTAAGGTTTGATCCTTATGTCTTAAAAAGTAAGTCCAAGTATATCTCGTAAAATCATCAATGATAACAAAGCAATATCTACTTCCATTCAATGATATGATGGTACTACAATCAAATAAATCCATGTGAAGTAAATCTAAAGCATTGGAAGTACTTACAGTGCTTTTACCTTTATGTGCAGATTTTGTTTGCTTACCCATTTGACACGCATCACATAATTTATCTTTTCCATACTTGATGCTTGGTAAGCCTCGCACTAGTCCCTTGTTGGCCAACTTCCGGATGTTCTTCATGTTCACATGTGCTAGCCTCCGGTGCCAAAGTGTGGACTCTTCTTCTTTTGACATGAAACACTTAGCAAGAGCATTAGTAGCACTTTTAAAAGAAACTTGATAAATATTGTCTACTCTTGCTCCTACTAGTACCGTGTCCAAAGTGTCATTTTGTCTAACTAGACATTGACTTGGTTGGAAATCAATTGTGTAACCCGTGTCACACAATTGACTGACACTTAGGAGATTAAACTTCATCCCCTTGACTAGAAGGACATTTGAGATTCTAAGACATCCGGATATTTGAATGTCTCCTATTCCTATGACCTTAAGGCTACCATTGTTACCAAATGATACATTACCTCTACTCTTCTTGTGAAATGTGGTAAACAATGATCTATCCCCGGTCATGTGTTTGGAGCATCCACTATCAACGAACCAAGTTGATAGATGCTCCCCCTCAATCACAACCTACACAATTCGAAAAATAGAAGTCTTAGGTACCCAAACCTTGGGACCTAAAGCATCAACTAAACATGACTTAGGCACCCATGCCTTGACAACTTTCTTTTGGATTTTGGGTGTCCTAGATTGTCTCATGTCAGTCCTAGACATGAGAGATACAAAAGAGGGTTCCTTAGGGCGGTAACCAATACCGGCCCTATTGTAGACCGCTCTTTGGGCATTCAAAATCATATCTAAGGTCTTAGAGCTATTTGAGAATTTCCCAAGAATATTCTTGAGCTTCTCAACTTCACTCTTCAAGGATTGGTTTTCCTCTACTAACCCATTATCATGCAAATCACTGATTTCCTCAACCTTAGAGGATTTCAAAGTTTCAATTTCATGTTTCAGTGATTTAACTTCATCTTCTAGCAATTCAACATGCAAGTCATCAATGTTATCATCTCTAGAAGCTTTTAATTGAGCAATCTCTAATTGCAATGCTTTAACTTTATTTTTGGATTTCTTAAGCATACTAGTTAAACATGCAATTGCTCTATAACTTTTTTCAAGCTCGGGAGAAGTTACCTCTTCATCATCCGAAGATGATGAAGCCGCGTTTGAGGAGCTTGAAGTTTCTTCACTGCCCTCCTCTCCAAGAGCCATGAGAGCCACTTGCCTTGTGCTCTTCTCCTCCTTCTCGTCATCGGATGAGCTAGAGGATGACTCATCCCAAGAGGCCTTCAATGCCTTCTTCTTCTTCTTGGAATTCTCTTCTTTTCTTTTGGATTTTTCCTCCTTCTTAAGCTTTGGACACTCATTCTTGAAGTGTCCTTTCCTACCACACTCAAAACAGGATGCATTATTCTTATCAAGTTTGGATTCACTAGTATTACCTCTCCTCTTGAAACGTCGATCTCTTCGCATCATCCTTCGCACGAAGTTCGCCATTTCGGATGAAGAGGAGCCACTGCCATCTTCCTCCGAGGTTGACTCGGATTCGGAGGAGGATGAAGATGATGAAAGATCCTTCTCCTTTTTCTTCTCCTTCTTCTTCTTGTTGATCCGGTCCCCTGCAACTAAGGCAATCCCCTTTTCCTTGGGGCCTTTGTTAGCCATCTCATGCAATTCCATCTCACAAAATAAATCATCTAACTTTACAATAGATAAATCCTTAGATACTTTGTAGGCATCCACCATGGATGACCACAAAGCATTCCTTGGAAATGCTTTCAAGACATACCTCACAAGGTCGCGATTCTCGACCTTTTCATCAATTGAGTGAAGTCCATTAAGAACTTCCTTGAACCGGCTATGGAGCTCACTTACCGACTCATTCTCCTTCATGGAGAGGTTTTGAAGTTGATTGAGGAACAAGTCCCTCTTTGCAATCCTCGAGTCCCGGGTGCCTTCATGGAGCTCTATGAGTTTGTTCCACAAGTCTTTTGCACTTGTGAAGGGACCAACCTTGATGAGTTGGTCTTTGTTCATGCCACATTGTAGAGTGACAACCGCCTTAGCGTCGGCTTCACTTTTCCTTGTTTGTTCGGCAGTCCACCGGGAAGATTCAAGTTCCTTGCCTTCATCATCTTTAGGAGGGATGAATCCTTCCTTCACCGCGAACCACGTATGGATATCCATCTTCAAATAATATTCCATCTTTGATCTCCAATATTGGAAGTCGGCGCCATCAAAGAATGGAGGTCGGGTGGTGGAGAAGCCTTCTCTCAAAGCCATCTTGTTGAGAACTCTCGGTTGTTAAGCCGTAAACAGAGCACCTTGCTCTGATACCACTTGTTGGGAACGAGATGGCTATAGAGGGGGGGGTGAATATAGACAATCGCTTGCCCCTTCAAGACTTATCACGATTTCTGCAACTCGAATATCAGTAGCACAGCGGAAAGAATGGAAAGCAGAGTATGCAGAAAAACCAAATGAACGCAAAACACACACAGCTAGCAAGATCGCTAACAAGGAGGGTTTACAAGGTTCGGGGATAACTTGCCCCTACTCCTTGGCGTGCCCTTGAGGTGGGCGATCCCTTGATCGTCGGCAGATCAAGCCCCGGTTAACACCGGATATGAAACAACCTCCTTCTCGGTGGAGAAACCTCTCCACAGCGTGTTTCAGACAATGATATATAATGAGCACAATGAAACAACAACAAGAAAGATCTTACTCAAACACTTAGCAAGGATAAAACACAGCAAGCTTCCCTGAGCTCCACCCAGTGGCGATCTCACGCAGACCCCTGTCTGCTTCGTGTCTTCCCACTGTCGGACTCCAAGCTTCTTGTTTTCTCCTTCAAGCGCTCAAGTATGATGATTGCTTCTCAATAGCTTGCTTAGAATGGTTGAAGAACTCAAGAACAGCAAGCTTGTCGCAGCAGAACGCAAGAACACAAAGAAACTTCAAGAACTGCAAGTCATTCAAAGTCCTGTAAACTGTAACTCATGCGTTCCTTTTTGTTTCTCCGCCAAGCGACAGGTGACACCATCTCTGTAGCTCCCAGCTACTCATCTACCAACGCCAGCCTCTACTGAGCTATCTCTGGACTCACTGAGCTCCTCAGTCGAGCTCCAGTCTCCGCTCCAGTCTGCAGCTCGCCGTTGCAACCTGAGATGGGAAAAGGGAGAAACCTGCTCCAAGGAAAGCACGCTTTGACTTCTCCTTGAGTGTTTGAATCCTCCCCTGTCACCTGAAACTCAATCAGAGCATTAGAGCAGAAGATCAAGCAGTATATCAAATCTCAGGAACATACATCAGCAAATCGGATACGATCAGATGCTCTGACGATGTCTGACAGTGAGATTTGAATTAAAGTGATCGGTCACCGGACCGATCCAGGGTGTGTGGATCGATCACCAGACCGATCCACTGCTTTGCTGGGATTCCCAGCTCTCGCAGCAATACACGCCTGATCGGTCACCGGACCGATCAGGGTGAATCCTGATCGGTCACCAGACCGATCAGATTGGATCCTGATCGGTCACCCAGACCGATCAGAGCAGATGAACAGTTACTTTTTAATCAAACTCAAGATTCCTGATCGGTCACCAGACCGATCCAAGACTCTGATTTGCAAGGGAACTCACTCACGTTTGCTCCCTGATCGGTCGCCAGACCGATCAGGAGCAAGACAGCAAGGAAGCAGCCTGCTCCCTGATCGGTCTCCGGATCGATCAGGAGCCACACAGTAGATTCCCAATCTCACTGTGCGCTCCCTGATCGGTCACCAGTCCGATCAGACATAGCTGGATCGGTCACCAGACCGATCCACTAAGGAGCAGCGTGCCAAAAGTCCCTGATCGGTCACCAGACCGATCCAGTGACTCTACCCAGCCCTCCAAGCTAGGGATTCATCCACCTTAGCCCTCCAAGCTAAGGATTTTTCCATCTAACTCTCCAAGTTGGGAATTTGCACCTAACCCTCCAAGTTAGGACTTTTCACCTAGCCCTCCAAGCTAGGACTTTTCACCTAGCCCTCCAAGCTAGGACTTTTCACCCAACTCTTCCGAGTTAGAACATCATCCAACCTAGCCCTCCAAGCTAGGCACCTGACCCTCCAAGCCAGGACTTTTTCACCTAATTCTCCAGGATGGGAATTTGCACCTAACCCTCCAAGTTAGGACTTTTCACCTAGCCCTCCAAGCTAGGACTTTTCACCCAACCCTTCCGAATTAGGACTTTTCCAACACCTAACCTCCCAGGTTAGGATTTTCCAACACCTAGCCCTCCAAGCTAGGATTTTCCACACCTAACCTCCCAGGTTAGGATTTTCCAACATCATGCCTAATCCTCGATTAGGACTTAATCATAATCATCATAATCATCACACCTAACCTCCCAGGTTAGGATTTTCCATATCATGCCTAATCCTCGATCAGGACTTAATCATAATCATCATAATCATCCTCCTAAACTAAAATCGTTGTCAACACCAAAACAACAATCAGGGCCAGACTGCATCAACACTGACCACCCTGGCCCGTCTTCATAGTTAGACTATTTCAGCAGATGCATTGTATTAGTAACTAAAACTTGACTCATGTTTGACCTGTATGACTGTGCTGATTCTCTCTGTTGACCAACTGACTTATGGAAATAAGTACTTGAGTTTAGTACTTGATCAGCAGTTAGGATTATGCTTGGTAGAATAGGTTAAGTCTACTCTTGGTTTTCTTACTACTCTACTCATTTCAAAATTAGTTTTTAAAGTAGTTTTTAAAATGCTTTCAAAATCAGCTTTTACTTAATTTTGAAAAAGTTTTAAAAAGAAATAAAATTTTCGACTTAGTTTTATTTTAAAAAACTACCCCCTTCAAAACTAGGGCTTTTTCGTAAATGGACTTAGCCTAGGCCCTAACCCTAGAACTGCATGCACCTATAGATTTAGAAGCCAGCATCTCACAAGCACCTTAGGGTACTTTTGATTGATAACCTAGAATGGGTTGAGATGCTTAGGTCTTTGCCTTAATTCAAGATGCTTTAAGTCAGTGCATCTGCAGTAATTGGGGCACTAAATGCAACTTACACAGTAATCAAGTTAAGTGTCAAGTTTAGAAAATCTAACTTAAACAGAACACTTAACTTGACTAACCCTAGCAAAACTACTGTTTATAACAGTTAGTAAGTAGCTAATTGGGTTAGACAGGACCCTAAAAGAGATAAGTGAAACTGATTTGGTTTAGTTCATATCCTGAATTGATTCAGTACAGCAAATTATGCAATTTATTATTTGCTTTTATGCAAGTTAATTATCCTTTTTCTGCTATACTGCCTTGTTTTTGATATATGGCAAAGGGGGAGAGATAGGAAAGGAGAGAGTTTAAAATTTTTTCTAAATCTAAAATTTCAAACTCTATCCTTTATTTAAAAAGTACTTAATTCATTTTCAAAAGTACAAAATTCTTCCAAGTTTTCAAAACTTTCTAAGTTTTCAAATTTTTTCTAAGTACTTAAACTTAAGTTTTCAAAATTTTTCTAAGTACTTAAACTTAAGTTTTCAAAATCTTTCTTAGCACTTAAACTTAAGTTTTCAAAATTTTTCTAAGTACTTAAACTTAAGTTTTAAAAATTTTTCTAAGTACTTAAACTTAAGTTTTCAAAATTTTTCTAAAGTATTTAAACTTAAGTTTTCAAATCAAATTTTTCTAAGTATTTAAACTTAAGTTTTCAAAATCTTTCTTAGCACTTAAACTTAAGTTCTCAAAGTTTTCTAAAGTATTTAAACTTAAATTTTCCTACAAGTATAAATTTCCAAAGTGCACAACCAAAATTATTTTGAAAAATATAAAGTTTCTGTTGAAAATTATTCTAAGTAAAATTAAATCCATCTTTAGACTTAGAATTTATTTTCAAAACCCCACGAACTTTTGAAAAATCTAGGGGGAGATTTCCTCCAGGGGGAGGAGACGAAATCTCATTTTATATGCTCTGATTAACTTAACTTTTTGAACCAAGGTTGCCATAAATCAAAAAGGGGGAGATTGTTGGTGCAGAAAGCACCCAAGTTGAACCTGTGTTTTGATAATGGCAAAAGGGTACAAAAGTTAAGGTATAATGTTTATCTAACATATTACTCAAGTGTGCAGGAAAAGTCCTAGCGAAGGACTGCTAGGCACCTTCGCTAGGCAAAAGGAGATTGTTGGTGCAGAAAGCACCCAAGTCGAACCTGTGTTTTGATAATGGCAAAAGGGTTCAAAAGTTAAGGTATAATGTTTATCTAACATATTACTCAAGTGTGTAGGAAAAGTCCTAGCGAAGGACTGCTAGGCACCTGGCGAAGGAATGCCAGGATACAAAGCCCTAGCGAAGGACTGCTAGGCACCAGGCGAAGGACAGCTTGGTACTGAAGCCCTAGCGAAGGACTGCTAGGCACCAGGCGAAGGACAGCTAGGCACCTGGCGAAGGACTGTTGGGCAAAAGTCTAACCGGAGGAGCCGGTTGGAATCAGGTAAATTCTCCCGAGAGGAGTAGGTAAGGTCGTGTTCCCCGTCGAGGGAACAGTAGGCGTCGGTTCAACCTAGGGTTCCATTTTGGAGACCCAAAGTCAGAACCAAGACAGCTAAGGCAGTATAAAACTAATATATTATTGCTCTATGTTATTTTGGACTAACCCTGGATACAGGACCGAAGGAACGAGTGTCTGCAGCTCAGAGAGCCTCAAAGGAGTGAGGCAAAAGCTGAGTAGGGCGCCCGGAGTGTCCCGGGCGCCCCCAAGGTCAATACAAAAGAAGTAGAGCAAGTGAATGCTTCGACAGCTCATGGGTGGGGCGCCCCCGTGCTCCCTGGCGCCCCCCATGCTCCCGGGCGCCCCGGATGGTCTGGGCGCCCCCAGCTCAAGCTAACGAAGCGGAAGCCAGCGAAGCCAACGGATAAGAGTCAACTCGTCAACTCGAGCGCCCCCAGGGGCTATAAAAAGGCCCTCGACCCCAAGGCTTTGTACAACCAATTCTTCCAACACATTCACGCTCTTCTACTCCCGTGCTCTGCTCCGGAAACCTCCCGACTCGAGATACAAGCGCCGACGACGTCCCTCTGCTTAGAAAATACAATCTACACCGGACGTCGGTAACGAAGAGCCACCTTTAAGTTTACTGTACCATTTTCTGTAATACATTTTGTAAACTGGTTTTGCGCACATATAGAATTGCCTGCAGTAAACGGTCAACGACCGTGGGCCTTGGAGTAGGAGCCGACCGCGACTCCGAACCAAGTAAAAGATCTTGTGTTCGCGTTGATTGTTTATTTCTTCCGCTGCGTAATTTCTCTAACTCTAATCCGAACGTTTAACGATATTCACCCCCCCTCTATCATTTCTCTCGATCCAACAATATGTTCATGGTATATGGTCTAAATATTCATGAGTAAAACATAACATATAACCTAACATACAAAGTCATGATACATAACACATAAGGCTAGGGTTTTAGTAATATAAAGATCCTTACATCATGCTTAACCATATACTTACATCATAGTAACCTATAAACAAGTATCCTTGAGACCTTAACCCAATCCAAACCCTAGATTAGGGTCTTGGCCAAAACCCTAAAGGACCATGAGTCCATGGAAAATTCACATAGGTCATGATTAGCATCCAATACAATACATACCATGCCATAGAAAACCATTTGAACCCTTGATTGGATTTAACCCTAAGTCCTAGCCCTAAATCATGCATGGGCCGAAACCCTAGAAGGGTAATACGTCCATAGAAAAATTCATATAAGTCACCATTAATACCCATATATCATAGAAAACATACTAACCATGCTTGAAGAGTTGAATTTTAAACCCAACCATGGTACCTTGATGGTGGCCGAAACCCTAAAGGAGTTTTAGGGTGCTACAAAATTTCCAAAATCATACTTTTATGCTTAACTTATCATGAGTAAACATTAGGAAACATAAGAGGGGTTTTCAACATCATCTTAGCCCCCAAAACATGCTTGGCCGAAAATCTTGTTAGCCCTAATCCTTTGTTTTCTCAACATAAATCCCAAACAACATCTTAAATCTTGATAAACAACATAAACTATTATACCACAGGTGAGGGAGTCTTACCTTTCCTTATCTTGGATATAATCCTTGAATAGAAATAAAAAGAAACCTTCTTGACCCTAAACTTCTCCTTAGCCCTTGTAGCCTTGTAGAAAGCCTTGGATCTTCAAGATGGAGTCCTTTGTGAAGCTTTTCTAAGGAAACCAAACCCTTGTGGGTTTTGGCTAGAAGAAGAAAGAAGGAGAGGAATAGCCTTGGTGGAAGAAGAGAAGAAAAAGAGTAACTCCAATGCATCTTCCTTTCTCATCTACTCTTTTATACTACATGAAAGGGGGCAAGTGAAGGGTCATGGTGCCTCTTCTCTTGATGACTCTTCACTTCCCTAAGTCTTAACCAAAATCCACTTCATTCTCTACTAGCACTCCCTTGCTAGGTGAATTGGTTAGTATATGCATGGTGATACATTAGGTCCAAGGTTCAATCCTTGGTGCATGCACTTTATTTTTATTTTTATTTTATTTTTTTTTCTTTTATTTTTGGCAATGCCCCCTAAGGCCCACCAATAGCCATGCTAATATTTCTAATTGAAACCCATTTCTATTTATATTAAATTCTACCTAAGATCCACTAATAACCATGGTACTAGAAAAGCCCATGTAAGGCCCATTAGCACTTAGCTTCTTATTCTATATCAAAAATCATGGATAATCATGCTAAGGTTTATACTAGTGTCCCTATGTTCCTCGAGAATCTATCTAGGCATGGTCAATATTTTTAAAGAAAATATTGAGAAAATTTTCCGGGTCGTTACAAGAAATGTGCCAAAAAGGGTTGGAAGACTTGGGTAAGTCTTAATCCTAGAGAATTGACACATTAAAAGGAGTTTTAAGGAGAAAAAGGTAAAAATAGGGTTATATTCGATAAAATTAGGGTTTAATGTGTGAATACCATAGAACTCAATGATAGAAATGAACTATGATCAAGGATAAAAAGAAACATTAAGGAGAAGTCAAAATTAGGACTTTTAGGAGAAGTTTAAATGATACACTTTAGGAGAAGTTGAGTTTCATGCCAATCTTGGGATTTGGAGCACATTTGTTTGGAAATATATTTTTCCCAAGTAGACATAGGCTCCACAAATCTCCTCACGAAATTTTAAATTTTTTGAAGATTTGTGGAATTATCTAGGCATTACTGAAATTAGACTGAAAACATGATATTCATGTATCAGTCGACTACTCTGGGGGTCAGTCGATTGATCTTAGCCCTAAAACCTTCTGATCCGTGGGTTTAAGCAAAAGGGCATTTTGGATAGTAAGAGAGTGCAAATGTGGATTATAGAATATGACTTTGGATTAAAAGTGTTGATTATGATTTCATATTTTTTGAATAGAGTGTTACCCCATGATTTAATAAGGCTTTATTGATATTTTGAAAATTAAGGAAGATTGATAAGTGAATGTTTATCTAAGGTTAAGAGATAAGAAGAAGAAGAATTTCATCATATTATGGACACATATGGAAAAGAACAGAATTGAGGACAATTCCTTGTGTAAATTGATAATGGTTACAATTGGCAAACACAAGAAATCATGAATTGAGTTCAAAATTCATACAAAGTGTCCATCCTTAAGGAAATTAGAGAATTGAACCAAAGTCAAGCACATTTGATAATCTTAATCAAATCATATTTTTCTAGGATAGGGTATATCCTAGCAAATGTGCTTGCAAACTTTTTAGACTTTCTTAAGTGTTGATGAGTTCTTTGTGGCACTAGGGATAAGGTTGCTTGGGAGCAATCCTTTAATGGTGTCCAAGGGGGAAGAACTCGGGTGTTGGGTTAGGTATAATTCAACATGGTGTTAGTGTGTTAGGTTGGGTAGAACTTAACCTTGGTGAATTGAAAATTAGGAGAAGACATAGGTTGAGGGGGAGGTTGCCTCCTAGTTGCCTTAATTTTCATAAGAAATTTTTGGGTTTTGTGTCAAACTTGGGAATGGTGATAGATACATGGTTGGATGTATTTTTCCCAAGTAGGTATGGGTACCATAAGGTTCTCCACAAAATTTGGAAATTTTTGAAGATTTATGGAATTTCTGGCGTAAATCTGAATTTGACCAGAAAAGCTGATATTCAGAGTATCAGTTGACTGCCCTGGGGGCAGTCGACTGGCCAGGGTTGATTTGTGTATCAGCAGCTGGTTTTATGTCCAAATGATAAGAAACAAGTGTATGGGGGTCTAGTACACTGTATTTAGGATCATTGGGAATTAAAAGAACCAATAATTGAGATATTATTGGGGTCTTTTTGATATATGGCAAAGAGGGAGAAGTGTTGGGTTTAAGTGGGGAAACCAAACACGCTTTTGCAGGAAACCTTAGGTTTAGGGGGAGCATGGTTGCTCCATTCTTGGCGTAAGGGGTGTAGGACCGATGCCATCGATAGAAGGGGGGGGGTGAATATCGACCGTGAAAATCTCGCGGTAAATTGTAAACTTTCGATCGTTCTAATCAAAGCGTTAGTAGCACAGCGGAAAAGTAAAACAGAAAAATAAAAGAACACAACACAGCAAACACGCGGGATTTATTTACTTGGTTCCCGACCCCCCAGGGTCAGTACGTCCAAGGCCTATGTACTCGGCGTGAGTCCACTATTGGTCTCCTTTACGAAATTTCCGGAGGCGGAGAAAACCCATCTTACAGTTGATATACAAGCAAAAAGATAAGAGTTGAAATGCAACATGAATTTAAAACAAACCAAACAGAAACAGACGATCCGGCCAATCCGGAACTCCGAAGCATCGCGCACTTCCTCCTGGAGCTTCCTTGGTCGCAGAGCTTCATCTGATCACTTTTGCTTCGCATGGAATGACTTAGAATGAATGTAGAAGTTATTGTTCAAGCCAATATTCTAACTTAAACCCTTTTGTTAAACCAATATTCTAACTTAAACCCTTTCATTCTCCTCCCCTTTGACATCATCAACAAGATTGTACTAATCAATTTTGACCTGTGACATCAAACTAAAACAAAGTGAGTTTTAATTCTGAAAAACAGACAGAAATAAGAAAATTAGGGTACCAATCGACTGAGACAGGTATCAGTCGACTGACTGACCCTCACTGAACCATCCCCACAGTGTTTTCAGTAGACTGGTCCGCTGCACCATTCGATTGGCACAAAAATGTTCTAAATTTCAACCTTCAGAGTTGAATTTTAGAAATACGTTAAAAATTCCAAAAAAAATTTAAAAAATCATAAAATTTTGTAAACATATTTCTTGAACTATTCTTCAATAAGGAAAAATATGTTTTCAAAAAAAATCAAAATATTTTTAATATTTTTTTATCAAAACTCACAAACTTGAAAAACATTCAATTTTGTATCAAGTTTAAGCCTTAGTTTTGAAATCATATATTTTTCAAATCTATACACCAGTAAATAAAATATAGAATTATTTTCAAAATCTTTAAAATGTCCAACTATAATCTATTAGCAAGATGTCTATTAATTTCTCATTTTCTTTCTCCATAGTTGGTCTATTATTTCTAAAATGATACATCTAATAACTAATCAAAATGTCATAAGCACAAGTGAATTATTTGTATCATCCTAATATCTCATATGCATAAATACAAACATAAATTAAGTCATTATGAGATGACATAAAGATAACTTCTACTTAGCCCATTTGATCACGAATGTTATTTGACTAAGTACTCCCCCTTAAGGTCTCAAGTCAACCAATTTTTCAAAAATTTAAATTTTAGTTCTCATGGTTGACTAACCCCTAACTCCTCTAACCCTTGAGGATTAATTTTGGTATCCAATAGAAGTGCTTCCTAATTGGGTTGACCAAATATTCTTTAAGGATCTATTTTTTATCTATAGTCTTAGTTTTTTATTGACTCCTAGCAAGTAGACAATGATATGATTTTTCATTGCTAGACTCATTGTATCCTGAACCAGTTTTCTTGAAACTTGTCCTTTGGCTTCCAATAATCATATTTAGGGTGTTAGAGTCAATTTCAAATTTTCTAAGTGCTTTTATAAGGTTATCCACCTTTTCCCTTAATTCCATATTTTCCTCTTTTAAACATGAAACATTTGAACTAAATGAAGAGGGAGGAAGCATTCATGTCATTATCTATGGATTCCAAGTTTTCATTAAGCATTCAAATCTTATTTTTCAAACATTTAATTTTCTTTCTAGCCTTAAATAAATCATCATTGGTGCTAGAAATAATTTTAACTAGAGTAGTAATGGGTAGATTATATACCTAACTTTCCGAGATGTCCGAGTCCGAAATTTGACCTCCCCCTTCACTTGAGTTCTTTTCTTTTTCAGCATTGGATGAAGTGGAGGCTATGTCTTCAATTCCCATTAAGGTAAAATTAGATACATGATTTTCTTCTTCATTCGATGATGATAAGTCATCCCATGTTGCCTTTAGATTTTGAACTTTCTTCCCTTTTTCTTTTGACTTCTTCTTCTCCTTCTTCTTCTTTCCTTCCTTTTTCTTCAAGAGTGGGCATTCATCCCTTATGTGTTTTTCTCCTTGACAATTGTAGCAAATGATCTTCCTAGTCCTACTCTTGCTTCTTGAGTTTTTCCTATCATGAGATTTGCTATATGAAAAAATATTTGAAAACCCTTCTCATTTTTCTTACCATATACGCTTCTTCATCACTATTCATTGAGACACTTGATTCTTTCGAATCAGATGATGATGAGGATAAAGCCTTCTTCTTCTTATCATTCTTTTTCTTCCTTTCTTCCTCTTCAATAAGAGCTATGCCCTTTATTTTTCTTTTGAAGACATGTTAGCTTGTTTATGTAATTCAAATTTATAAAATAATTCATCAAGCATAACTAAAGAGAGATCCCTAGAGAACTTATAAGTATCAACCATTGAAGCCCATAAGGTAGTTCTAGGGAAGGATTGAAACACATACCTTACAAGATCCCTATTGTCATTTTTCTCACCTATTATTGACTCACGGTCTCATTGGTCTTTATGATGAAGGATTGAAGTTGGGCTACCAAGAGATCTTTTTTGTCTCTTCTTGATTTGCTCAATCCTTCATTTACTTCAATAAGCTTTCCCCAAAGCTCTTTGGTGGATTTGAATGGTTCGACTTTACTTAGTTGCTCTTTGGAAAGGCTATATTATAGAGTTGTTGTGACCTTGGTGTTTGCTTGAGCTTTCTTAATTATCTCTTTTGTACAATTTTTGGTTGGGAGAGGTGATCCATTCTCATCCTTCAGCATCTCGAAATCATCTACAACACTAAACCAATTCTCAATATCGTTCATCAAATAATTCTTCATCCTATCTTTCCAAAAAGCAAAATCGTTGTCGTCGAAGAAAGGTGATTGTGCGGTGCTATATCCCACTTGAAAAGCCATTTTGATGTTTTCATTGACGATGAGTTCTTTCAAAATAAACCGTGTGCTCTGATACCACTTGTTGGATATGATCAGATGGCTAGAGGGAGGGGGTGAATAGCTAGTCATCGAACTTCTGTGGATTCTCTCTGCAAGAGTGTTAGCTTTGCGCAAGAGGAAACAAAATAAACAATAAAATAACAAATACAAACGCTAACAATTATTTTTTACGTGGTTTGGAGATTACTTGGTCCTACTCCACAATGTGTTCTTGAGGTGAATGATACCTCAATCCTTCGGTGGATTAGTCCTCGATAATCTCCGGCTAGAGCTCACTCCTTCTCGGTGGAGTGCAACCTTTCACAATGTCTCTTCCCCATTACAAGATTAGAATTAGGGTTTGAGGAAGAGAGTAGGTGTGGAAGCTTTAAGCACTTGATCAAGAAGGTTTTTAACAGTATCTTTAACCCTTCTCAAGCCTCAAGGCTTCACCTTAAATAAAGGAAAGAGACATTGATAAAATAGCTCAGATCCATTACCAGTCGACTGATCCTCTCTGTTGGATACAACCAATGGCTAGTTATTCAAAGCATCAGTCGACTGATTCCAACCCTAGTCTCCATGCCATTCTTCGTGGATGCCATTAAAGTCTACTTCCTTAGCTCATCTTTTGAAGTTATCTTCCTTTGGCTCTCATCCCTTGGATGGCTTCACTCCGTTGTTCCTCATGTGTGGTTCACTAAGTCCTACATGACTCAAATACATATCAAACTAATATGAAAATCTAATTTAATCATATTGACACTATGTGACTCTATGTATTATCTATCTACTACTTGGGAAAAGAAAAATAGTAAAAAGGGTGGTGAGTCAAAATGACTCGGTGAGTAATAGATAAGAGACATTGCATGGACAATGTGTGAGGAGATCAAAGTATACAATCTCATGGGTAAAAAATGAGTACACAGTTGGTGCAATCGACTTCTAGGATTTTGATATTTGTTTAACAATATGTTTAATGGAGTTTGGTCAAAGTTGACCTAGTTGGGTGAGTAGTCTACCAAGTGACTAGCAAGAGAAAAATCCTAGGGGGAGGTTGTTATTGTTAGCCCTAGAGCCAATTATAAGATGATTGACTAGGGAATTTTTTGTATTATATTTTATTAATAAAGGCAAAATTTTGGTTATTATATTTACTTCATGTTTGTGACAAATAAATAAATATAATAATATCATTGGGTAGTAGGTTCTAATCTATATCATATTAATTGGTTGAACTGATAGTGAGATGATGTAGAAAACACTACTTTTAACTATTCTTAGTCAAGCATTAATATTCATGGATAATATTAATGCATTGAGACTAGCATGTAGGTCAATTAATGATTTGATCTCACAAGTCATGGATATGGGATATCAAGTTAGCATATGGGTATAAATTAGAGAATATGTACTGAATTAACCCGCCATGAGAAAGTTTCATGGATTGTTATATAAGTGTTATAAATTTTTTCATAATGACTATTGGTATAAATAGTCCTTCGTCCTGAAGTCACTACGATTCTCTACATAAGAAGTTGTATACTTTAGAATCGTCAAATGTTACCCGTAATAGGGTGGACTATAAAGTCAATCAGTAGGTATGCAACAAATTATACGAAGGGATGTGAGTGATGTAGATGAAATCTATCCCTTCCATATAACTGAAGTAATATTTGTGGACCCCTTGATCGAGTAGGACTACTAAAACGTATGACCATGCTCAAATGAGTCAATATGAGATATTGAGCTCATTGTTTGAGTATGTCTACTTGGGGTTAAGAAACACAAAGATTGATAAGAGGATGACATGGTGTATGACTCATTGATCAATTTAGATATCGAGGATAGAAGAACAAAGTCATACAAGATAATAGACATGGAAAGGTTATGTCGGATCTCGACTTTTTCGTCACTTGGGTAGCAATGATGCATTGCTAGATGTCGCGCCTTGCTTATGTATCTAAGTGATTTAGATACATTACCAATGTTATGAGAGCCTATTGGATCACTCACAAAGAATACGTTGTCTCGAATATAAGTTGAATTTAGTTTGACTAAAATGTGATTCAAAATTGGATTAATTGAGTTAGACTCAAATTAGACTCATTTGGATTGGACTCAACCACTTAAGATGGGTTAATGATCATTAAAATGTTTAATGAATCATTATTGAAGAGGAATACCAAGAGGCATTGTGATAAATAGAATATGAAAAGCTAAAAGGATACCAAGAGTCTTTGGTATTCATTGAGATTTATAAGCATTAAACAAATGGGAGACAAAGAGGCAAAGACTTTTCATATTCATTGAATGAATATGAAAGTCATTTTTATTTTTGAATGAATCACTCTCTCCTTCTCTTCTTGCTTTTGGTCAAAATCCTCCATTCCTCCTTCTTCCTCCTTGTGATTGAACCACCTTGTTTAGCTAGCATCACGAAGGCGGTTCCTCTTTGAGATCAAGTTCGTGCGACGAATGTTCGTGTGGATACTATTAGAGGCACGCCCATTCTGATCGTGCAGAGATCCGACAAACCAAGAACTAGTGGGATATGTTAAGGGCATGCATCAAAGGTATAGCTTTTAGATAAAACATTGTATGAATTTTTCGCATGGATCACTGAAGGGATCCTATTTTTCTCTACGTATATTCTTGTTTTCGCATAGAGATCCCTACAGTGGTATTAGAGTCACTTGTGAATGACCGTAAAATATTTAGTGTTCTTTTATATGTGATATGGAAGTAGGATATATATTTTATTATGAGTCGCATGATTGTATGAGCATTTTGTCGAGATACAATAGTTTGTGTTGATCAAACTAAAAGACTACAACATCTTCATACACAATATGAACACATGCTATAGTCCGATTGCATTCGACAAATTTTTCATAACCTATGGTGTTCACGAAAATTGATACATTTTTGTTGCAAGGATGCATCGATGGATTGTGAAGGGTGTAGAGTTCAACCTGATGAACTAGGGGTAGCGACTCATTCAATGAGTTAATTAAAAAATAATTTTATTTCGGGACCGCCATGAGGTTTTGGTTCATAAGTCATTTGTGCATTCATAGTAAAAATGATGTCATAGATCTATTATAGATGTTGTATTCCATGGTACATGGTTATGACCCTTAACCCTAATATGATAGGATTTGTATGTATATGCATGTTGTAATTCATAATACAGCCTGCGTATCATGCCTTTATCTCTACATTTCTAGTTGTAAAATTAGATTAGACTCGAATGTAACTCAAGTTTTATTTAATTTGTAATATATAAACAAGAAGTACTAGTCTACTGGATGATAAAGATACAAGAAGGATACAGACGATACATGATTATAGAAGGAAACATTTGGAGAAGATGTTAGTAGGAGCCCTAGAGCCAATTATGTGATGATTGACTAGGGACATTTTGTATCATATTCTATCATTAATAAAGGCATGTTTGGTTATTATACTTTGTATTTGTGCCAAATAACTAAGTATAATAATACCGATTGGTTGAATCGATAGTGAGATGATGTAGATAACACTACACTAAACTATTCCTAGTCGAGCATTAATATTCAAGGATAATATTATTGCATGGAGACTAGCATGTAGGTCAACTGATAACTTGAGCTCACAAGTCATGGATATGTGATATCAAGTTGACACATGGGTATACATTGGAGAATGTGTACTGAATTGACCTGCCATGAGAAAGTTTCATAGATTGTCATATGAGTGTCATAAACTTTCTCATGTGACTATTAGTATGAATAGTCCTTAGACCTGAAGTCACTACGGTTCCCTACATAAGGAGTTATGTACTTTGGTATTGTCAAACGTCACCCGTAACAGGGTGGACTATAAAGGCGATCACTAGGTATGTAATGAATTATGCGGAGGGATGTGAGTGATATAGATGGGATCTATCCCTCCCATATGATGGGAGTGATATCTGTGGGCCCCTTGATCGAGTAGGACTACTAAAACGCATGACCATGCTCGAATGAGTCAATATGAGATATTGAGCTCATTTGTTTGAGTGAGTCTTGATAAGTACTATTTTATTGATTATTTTAGTTGCTAAAATCCAAGTTTGACCCATATTTTACTTGCTTAATTGTGAATTTACCCTAGGTTCTAGGACTTATCTTTATTTTGGACTTAATTACAAATCTGTACATATTTGGATTATTTGGCCACTAATTTTTGATTTATTTTTGTAGGCACGAAAGGTTCATGGACCTAGGGCATACTGGGTCAAACTTGAGTCGGAAGTGGACCCGGATCGAGTTATCAAGCTTCGGATTAATCTGGGCCGTCCGATTCAAAAGCGGCTAGATCTGAGCCATCTGGGACCATCTGAAGCAATCCGAGCTAGGGTTAGGGCTGATCAAGCACTCTGATCAAGATCTGAAAGTTTCATTCCAATCAGAGCTCATTCAACCGTTGGATCAAGCTCGGAGGGCTCTAGACTGTCCATTCAAAGATTAGGTTGATCTGGACCATCCGTTGCTCATCTGGAGGATCCGAGCTACCACGAGGCAAATCCTGACCCTTGATCAACATCATCAAAGTTTGGGTCAGATCAGAGCAAGATCAGCCGTTGGATTTCTTCCGATCAATCTGGGTCGTCTATTGCTAACTATTTAATCAAAAATCCACCACAACTTCTCCTCATCGCGTCTTCGCCGCAACAGTCGTTCTTCATTTTCTTCACATTTTCTTCAGTTTTTTTTTCAATCCGAGGCGCGACCACCTCAATTCTTTGCTTGGATCAAGATTTGAATCATTGGAGGATAGTTTTATTGGAGATTTCAGCTCAAATTGCACCGGAACAGGGCTGTTTGAGGGTTTCGGCAGTTCTGCTACCCAATCGCTTGTTTCTCATCCGTGAGCCACTTTCGATCATCGGAGCCGTCTGTAGGGGTTCTCAGGTGAGCTCAGATGATCCTCAAATCATCATCGCAATCCATCCATTGAGATAGAGGAGATTGGATTGGAAAATTCCAGCTTCGTGCAGTTGAGCAGAATCGACCGACTAAGCTGTTTTCCAATTGGTTTGCTGAGCTTAGGGGTTCGAGGCCAGCCCTTGCGTGACGAACAAGGAGATCTTGAGCTAATGGAGTGATTGAGGTCTAGATTTCTTATTGCATTTTCAAGTTGTAGCTGTAATTTCATTACTGCCGCAATTTCTATTTCTGAATTGCTATTTTAGTTGTTGTAATTTAAGTTTCTGAATTGTTTTGCTCTAATTAGTGTTTCAATGCTATAAGTAGTTAGTTACATTGCTTGTTAGTGAGCTCTCAAAGTTAATTTCAGTTTGTTTCATGTTTCCAGCTTGCGTATCAGTCCAGTTTCAGCCCTGTTTTCTGCGTATCATCTCTTTTCCTTTTGTATCAGTTTCTTACCTTAGCTCTGAAATTTCGCAGCTAGCTAGATTTAGTTTTATCTTCTGAAGCTATATTATAGCTTGTCTCATTTTCAAGCATTTGAATTCAATTTCTGCCCGTGATTTCCATTTCTGCCAGATTCAGTTTTCAATTCTGAAAATCGGTTTCATATCTGCAACTCTTAGTTGTAGTTGCTGTAGTTTGTGACAAGGGAAGCATAGCTCCTTTGAGTCTCTTCTGGAGTTAGACGTGTACTTTCGAATCCAGTTTGTTGATTGTTCTGCATGGGATTGCAGCTGAATTTCTGCATTCGGGATTAAATGTTCTGCACTTTCATTTCTGCCTCAGCTGTGTTGAGTGATCAGTTCTGACTCCTGAAATTTCTTCATTCATCCTTGCTTATCACCCCACTGATAGCTGAGTTTGTCAAGCTAAGTTGTTTAGTGTAATTTCTGAATTCAGTTCCATATATGCATTAGTCACAGCTGGTTGCGTATCAGTTCAGTTTCTATTTGCTGCAAATTCAATTTTATATCTGCTGAATTATGTATCAACTGAAAACCCAGCAACTTGATTTATATCAGCTAGAGTTCTATTCGGTTTGTTCTTGGAATTTAGTTGTCCTCTCGGCACATCAGTTTTCATTCCTTGCAAGATGTATCAAGTAAGAATTCAGCAAGGATTTGAACAGCTTGTTTGCGTTCAGCGGTTTTTAGTTTGATTCCTGAAGTTAACCACATCCTTAGTGTATTTTTGGTGCTTGAAATCAGTTGCCTTCACATTCAATTTGTTTCTAAACTATATTCTTTCTTTTCGGCAAGTTAGCCTGCATTGCTTGCACTTGTATCAAGTGAAATCTTGGCACGGTTTTTGTACCAATTTGGTTTTAGATTGCTTGCATTTGGTCTGTCTCGAGTTTGATTTTGTTGCTTCATTGATTGGCATTTGTTCTACATACTGAATCAGATTTGTTTTCCAAAAGAATTGCTTAAGAGCTTTAGATGAGTAAGTGGTCTTTTTGGTTGAATTATAACTTGCTATCACTTGTTAAGTTCCATGGTTAAGTTTCCTTCTTTCTATTGAGTTTTCATTTCTGAATTGCAAACCAAACCCAAATCACATTCGAAACCCAAAATTCACGAACGACACATAAATACAAGCTCGAATCACACAACATCAACTAACCCTAGGAAAAATACGACCTGTGGCCCCTTTACTACGTTTTCATACTTTGATTGCAAAAAAGGGTTTCCAGCTTTCACACGTCTAAATTTTGAGACTCACACATTCGTGACACCTATTTTGAGGGCATCAAGAAACACAAGATTGATTGAGGATGACACGGTCTATGCCTCATTGGTTAATCTAGATATCAAGGATAGAAGGACAAGGTCATACATTATCATAGTCACGGAGGTTTAGTCGGATCTCGACTTTTCTTGTTACTTGGGTAGCAATGATGCATTACTAGATGCCGCTCATTGCTTATGTGTCTAAAGTGTTTAGGCGCATTGCCAACGTCACGAGAACCTATTGGGTCACACACAAAGGACACAATGCTTCGGGAAATCTGATCGATAGATCTGAGCCCGAGTTGGGAACTCGGGAGGTCAGTTCGGGAGCTCGATTTGGGAACTCGGGAGTGCGGGTCGGGAGCACGCCACTCGGCAGACTGAGCTGGGAACTCGGCAGACTAGGACGACACTCGACAGACTGGGTTGGAGCTCGATAGACTGGGTCGGCACTCAGCAGACTGGGCTGGGAGCTCGGCAGACTGGGTCGGAGCTCGGCAGACTGGGTCGGGAGCTCGGCACTCGGGAGACTTGGTCGGGAGACCGAGTCGGAAGCCTGAGAGGCCCGGTCGGGATTACAGGGAAAATTCATTAAAGTGTTTAATGAAAGGGAAAAAGAAAAGATTCTTTTCTTGCATGGGAAAAGATGAAGAGCCACATGAAAAGATGTGCTCTTTATTGGTATTAATGAAGGAAGCCAAAGAGACACAAACCTCTTCATATTCATGGGATGATTATCAAAGAGGGTCTTGTGACTTTGGATGAGGTCTTCTTCCCTTGGCTTCTTCCCTATCCTCTTTCCTCCCTCATCTTCCTCTTTTGGCCGAAACCCTATTGTAGAGTTCATGGTGTTCTGCGAGCTACCTCAAGTTGCTAGCACAACTAAGGTAGTTCTCCCGAAGTTGAGAGATTGTGTCCGTGTGGATACGAATAGAGGCACGGACACTTGAACGTGTAAGATCCGGCGCATCTTGGACGAGTGGGATAAGCAAAGGGCACGCTCCAAAGGTATACACTTAGATAGATTTATTAGATAGATGTACATTGTACGAGTTTTCTTTCGCATGGATCGCTCGAGGGTTCTTGTTTCCGCTGCGTTTTTGTATTTTGGTGCCGGGAGAACCCAACAGAAGATGCTATCCCTAGGTTAACCTTTCGATCTTCTCATTGGCTTGAGAAGATCCTACTAGATGGGCCATAACCATGTCACATTTTAATGCTTATCTGGTGATATATGTCATGCTTGTATGTGATGCATGTTTAGATAATACCTTTTAATTAAGTAAACTCAATCTGCCTGCCTGGTACTCACTACTACTTTGATCAATTGAAGTTGGGTTTGCCAAAGCAAAGTGACTCGATTTATCTTGGTAGAGTGTGATTGGACAATTATGATGTTCGACTATTGAACTTTGGGTAAGACTTAACTAAGTTACCTCAATTGAATTGATAACTTAGAGATATATTCTAAAAGTTGGGCAAAAGGACAAATAATTTTGTTTACAAGAGTTACATAAGATGTAATTGATAAACGTTGGCTACCTAAATTATACCAAGTCTTGGGTGATTAGCCAAAGCTAACTTAAGATTAGGTATAATGTGGATCTTGTCCCATGTGAATGTGGTCACTATTGGGTTTGGAGCTAGTAGTGTGGGTAAACTGCGGTTGCCCACATCCATGACTTGCCCCTACCAAAGCCCTACGATTCAATGGGCGCATCATTTAATTAGAGGTCTAATTAAATGATTTAGATATGATACTTATTCCGTGAATTGTTTAGGGGTCCCAAGCTGTTAGAGGAATTAGAATCCTAATTTAGAGGGCTCATTTGCTTAAACCCTAGAGTTTTAGGAGGTGGTTTGAGAATAAATCAGAATTTGAAGGACTAAAAGGTTAAAAGGGCTCAATTAAAGGGGGTGGGTTTAGAATGGCAAGAATCGAGGGACTGGATTGCAAAATTCCACTCACTTATATTTCGATTTCCCTTCTCTTCTTCGTTGCAACCCAAGCCTTCCTGATCCCTTTACTTCTCGCGAAACCTCCGCCACAAAATCCCTTTCCCTCGATCCCTCTCCTCCTTGCGAAATCGATAATCGTGCATCCCTCTTTGTTGGTCGATCGGAGCCGATCGTCTGCTGGGAGATTCGTCGGAGTCTGTCTCACCTGAGGGCAAAAGATCGACAACACTAGCATCAAGGGCGTCAATCGAGCTCAACACATCTGGGCTCGAGTAGGTGCTTGCATATTTGGAGCTTCAACGAGTGAGGTGGTGGCTGAATTCCAAGGGGACAGATCTCAAGCTGGGGTTTGGGTTCCTTTCCTCGCGTTCACAGATTTTCCAGATTGGAGCTGGAATTGTCGACCAACGACAAACTCAGGTAAGGGTATTAATTAGGTTGAATCCTTGATCCTGATTACTGAACAAGTTCCGAAGATGAATTGGAGGTAGCTCTATCTTGATTTTGTGTCACCGTGTGTTGGATTTCTCGGAATTGCTTGATGTGGTTGGTTTCAAATATGAGCTTCTGATTTCTACAGTGAGTTTCCTCGGATTTCACTGTTTCTTTCTTGTTACATGGAGGTGATCTCAGGTAACGTCTTAGATGCTTCCTTCTTATGTTCTTACTATGGGAGCTGGAGTTGGGATGGGTTGGAGTGGAAGGTCCTACTATGAGGTTGTAGCTATGTGTTTCTATCGATTTTCTCTACTTTGATTTTGAGTTGAAATAGAATTGTGTAATGCTTTGGGTTTGATTTACTGTGACCTTCAAGGGAGGTAGGGAATGGTTTGTTTGAGATTTCTGTTGATTTAATTTGGGATTGAGGTCAGAATGATGGCAGCACCGTGAGCTTGTGCAGATGGGTAGAGATCTTGATGGTTGGATTAGGGGTAGATTGATCAACTACAGTTGGGATAGTAACCTGAAATCAATCCTATTGTTGGAATAAGATGTAGCTATGTTCGATATAGAATTGTTGATTATAGAGTGTATCTTGCTTTGGATATGTTGTTGACCTTGTGTGATTGTGCCATGTGATACACTTTTGGAAGGTCTCTGATCGGAAGGTAGAAGGCTAGAGATGAATTGGTTTTGGAGTTGTTACCATTTGGATGCTAGGTGGGCTGATCAGAATTGTGAATATGTGATTGGGATAATCCTTTAATTAGGCTTAATAACATGATTATGATATTTAGGATCGCTATTAATACAAGTTAGTAGATGATTAGATACTTACTACTGTGTAAGTAGCTAAATAATTATGTCCTATGATGCAGGACACTGAGTTGCTTTTAGATTTTTGGACGAGAGGTTCTCTTCATCTACGCGCACAGACTTCTTCTTTTGAGACAGTTACCTCTGACTTATCTTTTTAGATGTGGTCATATTATGCATAATTTGATATAGATAGCAGCGCGCAGGTTTATACATGATACCTACCTTTATTTCTCATTACTTGATATCTATTGTTTACCCTTTGAGTTGGCTCCTGTTTAGTTTCATATAGTTTCGATATTTGTCTTGCATGCATGTGTGCTTAGATATGGTGGTAGGTCACTTTATATCTATGTTTTGGCTGATTCCTAGATATACTTTGCATGGATACCTAGGGTATGATTGATAGATCAAGATTCATGTGTTAGACTATACTTTTCCTACCGATGCATGGTTGAGGATCTGGTTAGTGAAGAGGGTGTTCTTAGCATACACTGCCTTCAAGGTTGTATACTGAGCTATAGGCTATGTATGATTTCATACTGGCGATCATTGGTTCCCCTAGGGTCTTAGCCCGCCACGTAGTCAGGTTTACTGGTTTGATTAAGCTATTAGCGCTGTGCTATTATCATGATGGCGGCCACCGACTCCCTTGAGGTCTGACCCTGTCCCCAGTCATGTTTGAGTTTTGCATCGCCACGAGTGCTGGGCGTTATACTTGCATAGCGACGAGTGCTGGGCTACATAATTGCATCACCACAAGTGTTGGGCGTCATACTTGCATAGCCACGAGTGTTGGGCTACATACTTGCATTGCCACGAGTGTTGGACATCATATTTGCATGACCACTAATGCTGGGCTTCATACTTGCATCACCACGAGTGTTGGGCGTCATATTTGTATAACCACGAGTGTTTGGCTTTATTGTCGTTCTATGGCACGAGTGCTTGACTTCTCTATATAGTCGCTACTGTTTGGCTTACCTACCTCCTGTTCACCCGACTGCCAGTTTGGTGGAGGCCGGAGTGCGTACAGTATAGGTCATTGCATCATGTGCATATGATGCATTGCATATTTTTTTGTGCACGTTACATTTGAGTGTTGCATAGGTTTGACATGCAAATGCAGGTGACATACACGTTTGGATCGTGTATCATTCTTGATATTATATAGGGTTGATTTCACCATCCCACAGGATGGATCGACTCTGGTATATACATTTCTTTAGTATTTTCGGTTATACATTATCTTATGTACACGAGACTGTATTCAGCGTGATTCTTACTGTTAGTATAACTTATTATGCATATCTATTTTTGGTATCCGTTGAGTTTATTTGGACTCACCACTATTCATCATATTTTGTTTTCAGGTTGATTGATTGCTAGCTAGGGGAGCCCTAGTTGCCAGTTGCCAGTTGCCAGTTCCAGGTCCCGACGACTTCGGCATAGTTTCATCCACGTGTTTTCGTTTTATATTACATCAAGCTTCTTGTTTATGTATTCATTTTACGACGTGGACTTGTATTGAGTTCTATTTGATATTTGGTTTGTATTTTGAGTCCTTTGATAGACATTATGTGTATTGGTTTTAATGCGCACCTGCCTACAAGGCAGCTCAGGTGAGTTTTTGGATTTTATAGCCATGGAGGCATTGCTTTCTATATGTTATATCCTTATTTGAGGCCAGAGGCTATTTATACTACGTGAATGTTTGTATTAATATTCCAAATTGTTCGTCGTATAGGGGAGATGTTGTCCGATTGTATATTGGACCAGTGGCTCCTTTGGTCTCGGAACCTGACAATTTATTTTTAGTATCAGAACGAGTATCAAATACCTATTGACGATTTATGGATTTTTCAGAGTTTCATCTGATATCGATTTAGTAGGTATCAGAGCTTGGGTTTGATGAGATCTATCTGAGTACATTTCAGATCTTCAGAGTCGTTTCTCGATGTGATTTGTACTCTGGAACTTGGCGGTGGTGGGACATCTCCAGGTGACAATCGTGTAAATTGGTAAGTTTAGTAAACCTGTACCATTAGTGATATTGGGTAATAATTTAACAGGTATGACTCGTAGTAGATTTGCTCTCGCACCGAGACGTGATCCAAGGCGACCACATGGGCAGACTTTTGGGTCCCAGGCGACAGAACCACCAGAGAGACCGACTGAGATAGGGTCGGTCAATCACGGACAGACTCCCTTGAGTGTTTCGAGGGCTCCATCTCCATTTTTGTCTCCATTTTCCACCATTTCACCAGTTGTATCAACTTCGATTGTGCCCACAGTACGGTCAGCAGTATCTACCACTGCATATGCAGAGGTACCATCAGTGGTACCTGCTCCGGCATATCTAGCGATACCACCAACGATACCTGCCCCCGCACATCCAGTGATATCACCAACGGTATCTGCCCCGACATATCGAGCGATACCACCAACAGTACTTGCCCCGATCTGTCCAGAGGTACCATCTGTTGTACCGCCACCGGTGTATTCAGCAGTACCTACACCCCCAGCAATACCTATATCTGTGTATCTAGCGTTACCACCATCGGTACCCCCTCAAGTGTATTCTGCCGTATCACCAGTAGTGTCTGCTCTGGTAGTTCACCCAGCTCCCCAGTGGCACCTGCTCCGGGAGTTCCCATGGCATCGTCGGTAGCTCCTGCTCCGGTATCTGCTGCAACTCCATTGGTGGATCCTATCGTTTCTATGGACTGGGCCAGGGCAAAGGCACATATCCCAACATGGACTGAGTCAGTGAAAGGTCGATTTACCCTATTCTATAGAGGACCAGATGCACTGGTTGCTCGTTCATAGATCGAGACCTTGCGAGTACCTCTGACTATATCTTTTATTTACCCTTTGAGTTAACTCTTGTTTAATTTCATACAGTCTCGATTTGTCATGAGTGCATATGTGCTTAGATATAGTGGTATGTCACTTTATATCAATGTTTTGGCTGATTCCTAGATATACCTAGCATGAATACCTAGGGTATGATGGATAGATCAGGATTCATGTGGTAGACCTATACTTTTTCCTACCGATACATGGTTGATGATATGATTAGTGAAGAGGGTGTTATTGCATACTAAGTTGTAGGTTCTGCATGGTTGCATACTGGCGATCATCGGCTCCCTTAGGATATGAGCCCGTCGCACAGTTAGGTTTACTGGTTTGATTGAGCTATTAGCGTTGTGCTATTATTATGATGGCAACCACCGACTCCCCTGAGGTTTGAGTCCGTCCCTAGTCATGTTTGAGTTTTGCATTGCCACAAGTGTTGGGCGTCATACTTGCACAACCACGAGTGCTGGGCTACATACCTGCATCGCTATGAGTGCTGGGCATCATACTTGCATAGCCACGAGTGCTGGGCTACATACTTGAATCACCATGAGTGCTGGGCATCATATTTACATGACCACAAGTGCTGGGCTTCATACTTGCAACGCCTCAAGTGTTGGGCATCATATTTTCATGGCCATGAGTGCTGGACTTTATACTTGCATCGCCACAAGTGTTGGGCATCATAATTGCATAGCCGCGAGTGCTGCGCTTCATACTTGCATCACCACGAGTGTTGGGCATCATATTTGCATAGCCACAAGTGTTTGGATTTATTGTCGTTGTATGTTATGAGTGCTTAGCTTCTCTGCATGCCGCTATTGTTTGGCTTACCTACCTCCTGTTCACCCGACCACCAGTTTGGTGGAGGTCGGGGTGGATACAGTATAGGTTATTGCATCATATGCATATGATGTATTGCACATTTATTTGTGCACGTTACATTTGAGTGTTGCATAGGGTTGACATGCACATATAGGTGATATACACGTTTGGATCGTGTATCGTTCTTGATGTTATATAGGGTTGATTTCATCACCCCGCAGGATGGATGGACTCTGATATGTACATTTATTTAGTATTTTCGGTTATACATTATCTTATGTACACGAAACTGTATTCAGCATGATTCTTACTGCCAGTATAACTTACTATACATATCTGTTTCTGGTATTCGCTGAGTTTATTTGGACTCACCACCATTCACCATGTTTTGTTTTCAAGTTGATTGGATGTCAGGGGAGCCCTAGTTGCCAGTTCCAGGTCCCAACGACTTTGACTTAGTTTCTTCCACGTGTTTTCGTTTTATATTACAGTAAGCTTCTTATTTCTGTATTTGTTTTACAATGTGGACTTGTATTGAGTTCTATTTGATATTTGGTTTGTATTTTGAGTCCTCTGATGGACATTGTGTATTGATTTTGCTGCGCGATTGCCTAAAGGGCAGCTCAAGTGAGTTTTTGGATTTTATAGCCATGGAGGCATTGCTTTCTATATGTTATATCCTTATTTGAGGCCAGAGGTCATTTATACTGTGTGGATGTTTGTATTAATGTTCCAAATTGTCCGTCGTACAGGGAAGATATTGTCCGATTGTATATTAGACCAGCGGCTCCTCTGGTCTCGGAGCCTGACACTAATTGTTATGACCAAATAGAATTTAGATATCCCTATAATGGTATGATATTGTCCATTTTGGGCCTAAGTCCTCATAATTTTATTTTTGTGTTTTACCCAAAAGGTCTCATACCAATGGAAATATCTTTCCTTTATAAGTCCATGATCTTTATCATCTATTTTTAATATAACATTTTATTTGTAATCTTGCAACCCTAATATATAGGACTCTAAATTACACAATAGTCCAAGTGGTATCTAAGGATGGTACCCGAAAAGAGAGTTACCTACTCCAATGGGCATGCTATAGCCCTTTCTCAGAACAAGTTTAACTTTTAAAGTTGAGTTTCGCACATGAGAACCTCTAGCCAGATCACCATAAAGGAAAACACTATTATGGACATATTTATCTCATAAAATTTGAACCCATAGCTTCTTTATCTTATGCTGCATATCCCATACTAGCTAACCAAGGAGGGTCGTATTATCTTCCCTAGCTCTATGAATTCCGAGCGCATCATTTCTTCTTTTCTATGTTAGCTTATCCTATCCAACAATATGCATGCCCTTACTATTATTCCCTTCTTACTTGATTAATCAAAGCACAAATATTTTGGGGATCCCAAGAAACCTGCATATAATACGTGGGAATAGAAGATAGAACTGAGAATTCCAAAGCTATTCTCCTAGATTTATTTAAACACTTATTCATCTCATCCAAGGTGATAAAAAGCGATTCTCTCATCACAGCGCCCCTGTCAATTCATCTCATGACCAACACGGAGGAGATAAATCGTGGAGGCTACTAGCCCGGATGCTATGGCTAGTGTGTGGGGAGAGCGGACATATTGACTTTGCCAGATTTTGACTCCCAGATCTCGTGATGATAATATCTACATACTAACCATTAGTCCATCCCATGGGGACAAACAATTGTTCATCCAAGGTGACAAAAGGTGATTCGTTCATCCCAACGCCGCCGCTGAGCACATTGGCTTTATCAAATTTTGACTCTCAGACCTTAAGGTGGAAATACTCACGCACAAACCATCAATCCATCTCGTGTGGACAACAACTATTCATCCAAGATGGCAAAAAGTGATTCGCTCTCCCCTAGCGCTCCCGCTAACCTGTCCCAGGGGCAACATGAAGGAGGTAAATCACGGGGGCTACTAGCTCGGATGGATGTTATGACTAGTGCGTGGAGAGGGCGGGCACACTGACTTTGCCAGATTTTGACTCTCAGACCTCATGGTGACAATACCCATACACTAACCATTAGTGTATCCCATGGAGACCAATAACTGTTCATCCAAGTTGGCACGCAACAGTTCATCAAAAAAAATGTTGGACTAGGTAGCAAATGAACTTAGGGTGACCGGCTCGGCCCCACGAAACACAACTGTTCATCCAAGCTGCTATATGAGGTTGCATTTTATCTAAAATAAAAGCAAAATTCTTCTTCTTGGCTCTCCCTTTGTGAATTGAAAAACCCAAATACTTGCCCAGGTTAGTGGTACTACGGATGTAACATATAGCAGTGAGATGTTCCACTTTTTGTCTTGGCGCACTAGAAGAATAGTAAGCCCTGGATTTAGTCACATTAACTTTCAACACTAAAACTCCACTGAAATTCTCGAAAAGATTAGCCATCATTCTAAATTGAAAATTTTTTGCTTTAGTGAATAGGAAGACATCATCAACGAAAAATAAATATGAGACACTGGACCCATTTTTAGAGACCTTGGTCGGGATCCATCTCCTCATAGCAACCTCATTATTAATAGTCAATGATAGCTTCTACATACAAATTACAAAAAGATAAGGGCCAGTAATATCATCAAGAAAGGGCCTCAATCGCAAAACTATGAAAAAATGCTTTGGGATTCCTCAACAGGAGCTAGAGTTGCATCAGTCTACAATAGCAACTAATTTTTGGATAAGATTGCATTAACAATGGCTAGAAATAGCTCTCAACTATTAAAACCATCTTGACAACTGCCAAGGCACAGAAACCTATAAATATATAGATTTGGGGATTAAAGATTTGTATTGTTTAGTCAAAAGACACAAGGTTGTTTCATGATCTTCATATGTAAACTTATAACCTTATAAATTCATAGGGAATTTATCTTCTTCAGCCATGTAATTCCTATGTATATTTCTCTACTTTTCTTTACTAACACAACTTATTCTCAACAATTGACATTAGAGTCATGTTGAGGTGAATTTTCTCTTGTGATCATGGCAACCTCCAAATTCGAGAATGATAAATTCAATAGCTCGAATGATTTTGCCCTCTATAAGATCATGATAAAAGCCTTCCTGGTTCAACAAGGGTGTGTTATTGCATTGGAAGGAGAAGACAAGATACCGACAACACTAATGACAACACAGAAGATAGAAATGGTGGTCAAGGCTCATAGTATCATACTATTAAGCCTGACAGATAAAGTGTTGAGAGAAGTTGCTGAGGACACCACTACTGCAGGAATTTGGAAGAAGTTGGAAAGCAAGTTCCAACAGAAGTTCTTGACAAATAGGCTCTACCAGAAGCAGCGTTTGTACACCCTACACATGCTAGAAGGTACACTGATGAAGGATCATGTTGATAACTTCAACAGGATCATGCATGATTTGCAAGGTGTTGGAGTAATGATTGATGATGAAGATCAGTCGCTCATCCTCCTCTGTTCCTTGCCTCCCTCATACAAAAATTTTGTAGGCACCATAAATTATGGAAGAGAGATAGTTTCAGTTTCCAATGTGAAGGATACCATCCTCTCAAAGGAATTATAAAAGAAAGTCTTGGGATCGTATGAAGAAGGCTCCAACTTGGGTCTAGTGGAGAGTCAAGGAAGGAACAAGGAGAACAATGGAAAAGTAAGCAAAGGGGAACCTCATTCCAAATCGATGTCCATGGGACCTCGATGCTATCATTGCAAGGAGAGAGGACATATCAAAAGGGACTGTCCACAATGAAAGCAAGGATATGAGAAGGAGCGAAAGGAGTCTAGTTCAAAGAGAATTGTTGTTGTTGTCCAAGACAAATCAGACGATGATGAAGGCAGTAATGTTCTGATTGTTAGCATAGCCCAAGCAACAAATACTTGGTTTCTTGATACTAGGGCTTCCTATCACATGACTTTCTCTCGAGAGATGTTCACTTCCTTCAAAGAAGGGAATGAGAGAGTAAGACTAGGAGATGAGGAGTTAAATGTCAAGAGAGTGGTATTATTAAATCAGAATGTTTGATGGATCAATAAGGATGTTGGATGCATGGTTTGTTCCTGGACTTCACAAGAATTTAATCTCTTTGGGTACATTGGACAAGCAAGGCTTCAGTTTCTCTAGCTGTGATGGACAACTGAAGATTTCCAAAGGTGCTCGTGTGGTGATGATGGGAAAACTACAACATGGAATCTACTTGTTGGAAGGTTCTCCTGTACTTGGAACGGTGGCTATTTCTCATTCATTGGATCAACATGAGGCAAAAACAAAGTTATGACATTCGAGTCTCGGACACATGAGTGAGAAGGGGCTAGGAGTACTAAGCAAGAAATGATTTCTTGGTGGTGCTGAAATTGGGAAGTTGAAGTTCTGTGAGACTTGCGTGATTGGCAAGTGACGGAGGGTAAAGTTCAACCCCGGCAAGCACACTTCCACTAAAATTTTTGAGTATGTACACTCAGACTTATGGGGGCCCTCGCCAGTTGAGTCTCATACTGGATGCAAGTACTTTGTAGCATTTATAGATGATTACTCAAGAAGAGTATGAGTGTATTTTCTGAAGACTAAAGATGAAATGTTTAAAGGATTCAAAGAGTGGAAGATCATGGTGGAAAAAAGAACCGGGAAGAAGGTCAAGACACTTAGAACAGATAATGGATTGGAATTCTGCAACACCTTGTTTAATGATTACTGAAAGAAGGAGGGGATAGTGAGACATCACACTGTGAGACACACTCCTCAACAAAATGGGGTGGTGGAGCGGATGAATCAAACACTTTTGTAGCAAGTGCGAGGCATGCGCTTGAGTGTTGGTCTTCCAAAACATTTCTAGGTTGAGGCAATGAACACTGCTTATTACTTGGTGAATAGATCTCCATCAATAACAATAGACTTCAAATCTTGATAGGAGATGTGGTATGGGGCACCTCCAGACTACTCTGGTCCGCGTGTTTTCAACTGTCCTGCATATGCTCGCATCAATGAAGGAAAATTGGAGCCAAGGGATTGAAGTGCAAGTTCCTTGGATACACCAAAGGTGTCTAAGGTTACAGACTATGGTGCACTTAAGGGAACCAAGCAAAGAAGTTGATAATAAGCAAGGATGTAATTTTTGATGAATCAGTCGTAGTTGGGTGAAAGGTGGAGTGTGAAGATCTAGTGTCTAATGGAGATGCTAGTGCCAAAGTTGAAATTGAAGTTGAACCTTCAATGGAAAATCCAAGAGGGGAAGAACCTATAGCAGCAAGAAGGGCAAGAAGGGAGATCAGGTGACCACCAAGATATTCAGACTATGTTGATGTTCCTGACATAAATCTAATGGCATGTGCTTTGGCGGTTGTGGTACTATTGATTCTAATGAACCAAGCACCTACAAAGAAGCAGTGAAGAGTGAAGATGCAACACAATGGTTGGATGCAATGCAAGAGGAGATGAAGTCACTTGACAAGAACAAGACTTGGAAGTTGGTGTCATGCCTAAAGGGGTGAAGCCAATAGGTTGCAAATGGGTGTTCAAGAAGCAAGATGGAATTCCTGGTGTTGAACCTCTAAGGTTCAGAGCAAGGTTGGTGGCTAAAGGCTTCTCACAAAAGGAAGGGGTTGATTATCATAAGATATTCTCACCAGTGGTAAAGCACAAAATAATCAGAGTTCTTCTAGCCATGGTTAGTGCGTATGATCTGGAATTGGAACAACTGGATGTAAAGACTGCATTTCTCCATAGAAATTTGGAAGAGGAGGGACTATGAGTGCTTGTTGAAAAAAATCCTTATATGGCTTGAAGCAAGCACTAAGACAATGGTACAAAAGGTTTAACACTTTCATGACTTCTCATGACTTCACTCGCAATTTGGTCATGACTTGACTTGCAATTTGTTTAATAGCTGTGTTTACTCTAAGAAACTGTTGGATGCTTCTTTTGTGTATCTACTTCTATATGTGGATGATATGTTGATTGTTGCAAGGAGCAAGCAAGAAGTTAACAGCCTAAAGAAATTGTTGAACAATGAGTTTGGAATGAAAGATCTGGGTGCAATCAAGAAGATTCTTGGAATGGAGATTTGGAGAGAGAAAAAAGGTCTATTGTATGTAACACAACAAAAGTACATCAAAAAGGTCCTACAATCTTTTCAAATGGAGGATGCAAAACTAGTCAAGACTCCATTAGCAGTGCATTTTAAGTTCGATGTTGATTCCCTGCCAAGCACAGAAGAAGAGAGGGGGTACATGAGAACAATCCCATATTCAAGTGTTGTTGGAAGTCTGATGTATGCAATGGTGTGCACAAGACCGGATCTGGCTTATATAGTAAGCGTGGTTAGTCGCTTCATGAGAAATCCGGGGAAAGCTCATTAGGAGGCTGTTAAATGGATCACGAGATACCTAAAAGGCACAAGCAACATGTGTCTTGTTAATGGAGTTAATGGTAATGCTGGAGGACTTGTTGGTTATATAGATTTTGACTATAGAGGAGACCTATTAAAGAGGAGGTCCTTAACATGCTACATATTCATTCTCTTCAGTGGTGTTGTAAGCTGGAAGGCTACACTACAACCTACAGTTGCTCTATCCATCATAGAAGCAGAATACATATCACTAACTGAAGGAGTAAAGGAGTGTATATGGCTACATGGTCTGATTGGTAGCCTAGGATTGGAAGTGCCAAAGCCTATCATTTATTGTGATAGCCAAAGTGCTCTCAACTTGGCCAAGAATCCAATATAGAATGAAAGGACCAAACACATTGATGTCAGACTCAATTTCATTAGGGACATCATTGAAGAAGGAAGGTTCTCTGTAGAGAAAGTTGCAACAAAGGATAATCTAACCGATATGATGACAAAACCATTAACAGTGGAGAAGTTTAAGCATAGCTTGGACTTGATTGGTATGAACATGATGAAGAAATGAGGCCCTTAGGGCCATGAATGGCTGGAAGAGGAGATCTTGATGAATTCAAGGCAAGGTGGAGAATTGTGAAGAAATGCCTTGGGATTCCTCAACCGGAGCTAGAGTTGCATCAACAACAGCTAGAGTTGCATCAGTCTGCAGTAGCAACTATTTTCTAGATAAGATTGCATTAACAACGGTTAGAAACAGCTCTCAAATATTAGAAATCGTCTTGGCAACTGTCAAGGCATAGAAACCTATAATATATAGATTTGGGGATTAAAGATTTGTACTGTTTAGTCAAAAGACACAAGGGTGTTACATGTTCTTCATATGTAAACTTGTAACCTTGAAACTTCATAGTGAATTTATCTTCTTCAGCTACATAATTCCTGTGTTTATTTCTCTACTTTTCTTTACTAATACAGCTTCTTATTCTCAACAAAAACCACTACCTTGGTAATAATTTTATAAATTACATTGCACCCCGCTAATGGGCGGAATTCTTTTACATTACCTGGGTTATCAACTTTAGGGATAAGTGCAATAAGAGTTTTTGCAATTGTTGGGTCAAAGGTACCTGTAGCAAATGCATCCTTAATAAGTTTCGGAATATTATCTCCCACAATATGCCAGTATTGTTTGAAGAAGATACATTGAAATCCATCCGGCCCGTTTCATAGAGTTTAATGCCCTGGATACTTCCTCCTTACTAAAAGGATATGTAAGCACAATTCTACTATGTTCATCAAGTGAAGACATATTAGGGACCACAAATTGTTGATAGAGCAATGATACGCTCAATGAAAGTGAATGTCTCAGTGAAAATTTTAACCGTCAATTGACGGTGCGTCTGACGTTCGATCATTGATCGGACACCGTTGGCGGTCTCCGGCCACTGTCCCGAATCAAACTATACCCTGGGGGCACGGTGAACCCGTCGGGGATCGCCGCAATTGCGATCTCGCATCATTCACCGTCAATTCCGATGGGTTCACCGTTGTCGGCGATCCCGATGGATTCACCGTCCCTCCAAGGTATAGTTTAAATCGGGACAGCGATCGGAGGGCGCCAGTGGTGTCAGATCGACAATTGGATGTCGGGCGTGCTGTCGATTGACGACCAAAGGTTTCACCGAGATATTCACTTTCACTGTGCAAATCATTTCTCTTGTTGATAATTACCTTGATGGGAAGGAAAGAACAAAGATTTAAAAAACTTGAGGGCTTCCTCTCGAAGAATAGTTTCATCTAAACACCAAATGCCATTAGGTAGATTGAGAGCATGAATTTTATTATGTTTTCTCCTAATGACTATTTGTGAATGGAAGAAGGTAGTATTTGTTGGGATCTCCCGGCATCATATACACAAAACGCAGCGGAAACAAGATCCCTCGAGCGATCCATGCGAAAGAAAAACTCGTACGATGTTCATCTATCTAATAGATCTATCTAAGTGTATACCTTTGGAGCGTGCCTTTCGGTTATTCCGCTCATCCAATATGTGCTGGATCTCTTGCACGTTCAAGTGTCCGTGCCTCTATTCATATCCACACGGACACAATCTCTCAACTTCGGGAAGAACTACCTTAGTTGTGCTAGCAACCTGAGGTAGTTCGCAGAGATACCAAACCCTCAAAAGAAAGGGTTTCGGCGAAAAGAGGAAGATCAGGAAGAAAAGAAGAAAGGGAAGGGACTCAACTTCATCCAAAGTGACCAGACCCTCTTTTATATTCATCCCATGAATATGAAGAGGTTTGTGTCTCTCTGGCTTCCCTTTATTAAAGTTAATAAAGAGCACATCTTTCTATGTAGCTCTTTTAACTTCTCTTCATTTAATGAAGAGAGACTTTTCTTATCCCCTTCATTAAACACTTTAATGAATTAATATATCTCGTAATTCTGATCAGGTCTCTCGGGCTCCCGATCAGGTCTCCCGACCAAGTCTCCCGAGCTCCCGACCAAGTCTCTCGAGTTCCCAACTCAAGCTCCTGATCAGATCTCCCGAGCTCCCGACCAAGTCTCCCGAGCTCTCGACCAAGTCTCCCGAGTTCCCAACTCGAGCTCCCGATCAGATCTCCCGAAGTATCGTGTCCTTAGTGTGTGACCAAATAGGTTCTCGTGACGTTGGCAATGTGTCTAAACCGCTTTAGACACATAAGCAATGAGTGGCATGTAGCAATGCATCATTGCTAGCCAAGTAACAAGAAAGTTGAGATCCGACTTAACCTCCGTGACTATAATAATGTATAACCTTGTCCTTCTGTCCTTGATATCTAGATTGACCAATGAGGCATAGACCGTGTCATTTTCGATCAATCTATATGTTTCTTGATCCCCGAGTAGGCTCACTCAAACAAATGAGCTCAATATCTCATATTGACTCATTTGAGCATGACCATGCATTTTAGTAGTCATACTCGATCAAGGGGCCCATAGATATCACTCCCGTCATATGGAAGGGATAAATCTCATCTACATCACTCACATCCCTCTGCATAATTCATTATATACCCAGTGATCGCCTTTATAGTCTACCCTGTTATGGGTGACGTTTGACAATACCAAAGTACATAAATCCTTATGTAGGGAACCGTAGTGACTTCAGGTCTAAGGACTATTCATACTAATAGTCACATGAGAAAGTTTATGACACTCATATGACAATCTATGAAACTTTCTCATGACGGGTCAATTCAGTACACATTCTCTAATATATATCCATGTGTCAACTTGATATCACATATCTATGACTTGTGAGCTCAAGTCATCAATTGACCTATATGCTAGTCTCCATGTATTAATATTGTCCTTGAATATTAATGCTTAACTAAGAATAGTTTAGTATAATGTTCTCTACATCATCTCACTATCGATTCAACCAATCGATATGATGTAGATAAGAACCTACTACTCAAGGACATTATTATACTTAGTTATTTGACACAAGTATAAAGTAAGTATAATAACCAACTTGTCTTTATTAATGATAAAACATGATAAAAAAGTCCCTAGTCAATCATCACATAATTGACTCTAGGGCTCCTACTAAAAGTTTAACTCACAGCTCTCTAGACATCCGGAAAGAATGAAGCTCTTCCTGAAATAACACCTGGTTATATTCATGCTGAAGAGCCTGTTCAAGGTGAACCAAAGCCACTAAATTTACCCTTTCTAGCTTCTCTTGGATCCCCTTTAATTTTTAAAAAATATTTCTGAATATCTCATAATTAAACTTAATAGATTCTTCTTTGCCTTTCTCTTAGGCAGCTACGAACCTTCCTCTCTTGTAAGACGAGGCTTCTTCTACTATACTTTGATAATCATATCACTATGCACAATCCATGTAGCTTCAAACCTAAAGGGCCTAGGTCAAAGTGTCTTATCTTAAATGGTAAACATGGAAATATATGTTGTCTGAGGTTCCGGGTTCGAGTCCTCTTGGCTAGTCAATATAAAAGTTTACCTATTTCAATTTTTGACTCGGCTCGCCTCCGGGGCTATGATGCAGCGGTAGGGCGACTAGTTGCTATTTCAGGCATCCGCGGTTCGATTCCCAGCTACGGTATATTTACAGAAATTTTTTCTCCAAATGGGGCGCGAACTATGAGACGCTGAGCTTCTAGACCGCCTACTGCGAGCGCTTCCCGATTTACCCTGGCGGTCGGTAAAAAATTTTCGTGAGACCAAGCCGATCGCCTGAGATTGAAAAAACTTCGTTAATTATTTTTTTTTTCAAACCTAAAAGGCCGGGGGGGTTGGAGCTTGAGGCAAGACTCCAAGCGAAGGAGACGCATAATCTGACTAGACTTGAAAATGTAGCTTGAGGCAAGACTCCATAAGAAAAATATAGGTTGGATAACATTTTCAAATTCTTTGATGAGCCTTCTAGCTCTACATTAAACTCCCCTTATATTCCAAGATAGGATAGTAATATCTTTAAATTATGTTATTAAATTTATACAAATAAAATTAGGAATAAAAATCAAGTAATAAATACCATCAATAAATCCATTATTCAAAGAGGTCTCAAAAGGGACTAAAAATAAGGTTTTTTTTTAAATTTAAAAGAACCTTTTAAAATAATTTTATGCACTAATTAAAAGTTAAATAAAGACGGAGAATCATTAAATAATATTAAAAAATTGAATTAATGAAGTTAAAAGTTATTGTTTATTATTTTAAATTTAGAAGAACCTATAATTTTATAAACTAATTTAAAGTTGAATAAGAGAGGAAGATCGTTAAATAATAAAAAAAATTTAAAGGTCGGTTAAATCGAATTAATGTAGTTAAAAATTATTGTTTACTATTTTAAATTTAGAATAACCTTTTGAAAATATATGAATAATTTTATAAACTAATTTAAAGTTAAATAAGGAGGGTAAATGGTTAAATAATAAAAAATTTCAAAAGGGGTGTTGCGAGAATCGAACTCACGACCTCTCGCACCCGAAGCGAGAATCATACCACTAGACCAAACACCCCAACGCCTAAATTTTATATTGAGGGTTTAACTTGTCAAGTCTCTGGAGAGGAGTCATTGGTCCAATATACAATCGGACAACATCTCCCATGTACGACGGACAATATGAAATATTTATACAAACACACACACAATATATATGATCTCTAGTCTCAAATAAAAATATATCGATCAATCTTAACTAGAGCATATAAAAGAAAATGCATTCATAGTAATAAAATCCAATAGGACTTACCTGATCTATCATCCGGGTAGGCGCGCAACAAAATACATCGCATAAAGTCCAACAAAGGACTCAAAAATACAATCCATGCATCGATACAACGCAAATACAAGTCTACGACGTAAAAACAAATGCAGTGTAGGAAATATGCTATACTAGAAAGCATAAACAAGGCGGAAAATCCAAAATCGGAGTCGTCGAGACTTGGAACTACAATTGGGCTCTCCTAGCGACCAATCAACCTGAAAATAGAAACAGGATAATGGGTGGTGAGTCCAAATGGAGTCTGCGGGTATAAAGATAGATATGTATGACAATATAGATAGTTGTACAAGCTATAAAGAAACAACAGGATATAGTCTCAAAGAGATATCAGAATAGGTATAACTGAAGTACTGAATGAATATACATACCAGAATCCATCCATCTTGCAAGGCGGTGCAATCGACCCTATGTATCATCAAGTACAAAACATAAGCCAAGGACTATGACCCTATGTATCAGGCCTTTGGTCATATTTTGATCGAATTTTTTGCATCTAGAGGTGTCGATGTCACTAGAGGTCAGCATCATCAGTTGTCCAAAGACTATGATCAGATAGGTTCTCGACGGCTCTCCTTGGCAGGGATTGAGCAGCAGCAGGGAGTGATGGTCTGGCGACGTGACCATGTGTCTTCTAGCTCTGACGATGAGGATGAGGACGTCGATGCTCCTGGTGGTGTTGCGCCTGCTGCTGCTCCTGTGATGTCTACGAATGAGCAGTTCACCTGACTGGAGGAGGTGGTTCGCTAGGAGATTCAGGGGATCAGGCAAGAGCTTCAAAGCGTTCAGCAACGTCAGACTGCCATGTTTGAGATGATGCAGCGTTGGGACTTAATGTATCATGCTCCTCCTCCTCCTCCTCCTCGCGATGATGCTTAGATATGGTGTACCTCAGATGTTATAGTGTTGAGATTGTGTTTGGATTAGACATAGCTCCCTATTATATCTCGAACACCATAAACGATATTATAGTACTTTCTGTTTTTTATTTTGGATCTTTGTAGTACTATCTTTGTGGTTATGTAAGAACCTTTTATTTCTCTAGTATCGCTTCTATGGTTTGTCTTTATTTTTGTTGTCTTCTATTGTGATATGTGTTTTTAGTATACATGTTGCTTATGCTTATGTGATGGATCCTTGTTAGCTTGCCACCGAGATATTATAGTTTAAAGAGGGAGCTTATTTTAAGGGGGAGCTTCCTTTAAGGGGGAGTTTTGATTACTTTTACTCCCTCTATTTTTGTTGTGTGGCAAAGGGGGAGAATTAGATAAGTTAAGTTAGATGAGTTCTATGATTATTCATATATGTTAATGTTCTTTTTGATCATGATATATTTAAAGACCTAACTTAAACAAATTTGCCAAACATAAAAAATGAGGAGATTATTGGTGCAATCATGCCCCAAACATTATTTACTTTTAATGTTTGGTTAAATGTGTTTGAGTTAGGCAATGTTGGTGATCTAACATGAAACTTGAGTTTAAGTCCAAGAATGAAAAATTGATAGAAGAAGACTTAGCATGACAAGGCCGAGGGAAATACTTCAAGGCAAGCGCAAGGATGAGGAGTTGAGGGATTGGAAGCATCCTAAGGGCGCGAGACTGATGGAAGGGTTTGAAGGCTTATGTCTACGCAAAGGAAAAAATGGAACCTGAGTTTTATCAGGTATCAGTCGACTGATGAGAGGATCAGTCGACTGATACGGTGGGTTTAGTCGATTGATAGCGGAATCAGTCAATTGCTTCAACGAACAGAAAAATCAATCGACTGAGTCAGGTCCCAGTCGACTGATAAGTGACTGTTGAAGGCTGATGGCAGAAATCAGACGCTTTTTATAGTAGCCGTTGAAGCTCATCAGTCGATTGATGATACTTCCAGTCGACTGATGTCGAGGATTATACAAAAGTTGATTTCAGAACTTGAAGATGACACAACTTTATTCTCTTGACCTTTCTTGCTTGTTCTGAGATCTCCAAGTTTACACACTCTCAATCTCTTCCTCCAGAATCATTCTAATCTTGTAAGAGGAAGAGATCATCTTGTAAGGGTTTCTCCACCTTCAATCTTGAGTTGAAAAGGAGAAAAGCATAGTGGAGCTTGGTTGTGTGGGTGTGGATTCTTGGATTATTTACCTTAAGGAGATGGAGACCAAGTAAATCAAAGGAGTTAACATTGCCTTCATTGTTTTTCTTATTGTCTATCTTTTTCTTGTGCTTTGACTAACATTTTGTAGACAAAATCCAACAGAAGCTATTCACCCCCCTCTAACTAGACGCAAAGGTCCTAACAATATTAACATATAGATACAACATCTTTTAGTACACTGTACAACATCAGAATTCATACCACAAATCAACATTTTTAGTACAACTTGGCATCAACAAAAGAAATTTGTACACTACTGTTCGATACACAACTTTTTACAATTAAGTCTTACCAAACCCAGCTGCATCTTCAGAAGTCTTAAAGGCTTAAACCTACAAAAACAATAACAAAAAATGACTCATAATGATGTTTAGAAACTACAATATGACTGTAATATAACTGTAGATGGCAAATATACTCTACAGAAACTGCAATATAACTTAAAATAACACTGTACGACAGCAAAGCATCTGTAGAAAATGTAATATGCATTTGTACAAGATTTCTTGCCATTATACTATAATATAACTGCAATGATAGCAAAGCATCTACAAAAAATGCAAGCTACATTTGTATGAAACTACAAATAGAGATTCAGAAATGTTTAATGCAATTCTAAAACTGAAACTGCAAATAGAGATTCAGAAATGTATCATGCAAGTTATATTTCTCCATCTTTATTGAAATTGCAAATAGAGATTCAGAAATGTATCATGCAAGGCAAATAGAGATTTAGAAATGTATCATGCAAGATGCATTTCTTCATCTTTACTGAAATTGTAAATAGAGATTCAGAAATATACAGCAATAAAAGCACTTACATAAATGTATCATGCAATTCAATTAACCTAGAAAGTTACTATACATACCAAGAAGAAATTTTTACCTGTCAAGCACAAAACCTTTTTGGATCAGAATTTACAAACACACTACATCAGATAAGGATTGAAGCTAAGAGTCACATACCTCACATCGTGAAGGTTCCAACTCTGTAGCACCTGTAAACAATCACAAACATGTTGGTGTCGGAAGCACCAGATCGAACCTGATTTTGATAATGGCAAAGGATTCAAAGTTCAGTATGTGTTGTTATCTAACGGATTTACCAAGTGTGCAGAAAAGTCCTAGTTCACCTAGGCACGAAGTCTTGACCTGCAGAGTTGAGCAAGTCCTGGTCGAGGACTGGGCAAGAAGACCTGGCCGAGGGTTGGGCAAAAAGTCCTAGTCGTGGACTGGGCAATGAAGTCCTGATCCGGAAGATTGGGCAGAAGTCTTAGCCGAGCGAGAGTTGCCGACAGAAGTAGAGACGGGTCGAGGAACGAACGTCTCGAGATCCTGCAGTCTCGGAGGCCGAGCAAAAGTCCAACCGGAGGAGCCAGTCGACAAAAGGTAACTTCTCCTGAGAGGAGTAGGTGAGGATGCGTTCCCCGGAAGAGGGAACAGTAGGCGTCGGTTCGACCTAGGATTTCATTTTGAAATCCAAAGTCAGAACCAAGACAGCTCCGGCTGTGATTTATTTCAATTATTCATATTATATATTGTTTTTGGACTAACCCTGGTTGCAGGAGTGAAGAGGACTTTACCACTACATCCCAGGCGCCTGAGAGGAGTCAGGTGTCCGGGAATCCAGGCACCTGATAGGTATCAGGCGCCCCAGATGGTTGTTTTTGAACGGGGAGTTCAGTTGAGCTGGCAGGCTGCCACATCAGCAACTCAAGCGCCCGTGAGCCATCAGGCGTCCCAGGGAACCCAGGCGCCCAAGAACAAGAGATAGGAGTTTGGTCGAGTCTGTGGATAGGGACGCGTCAGATCCGCAACACGTGTCAGGTGCCCCATAAGGCTCAGGCGCCCGAGAACCTCTTATATAAGGGGCTTCACCCCTTGCTTTCCAGAACCAACTCATTCCAACACAAAGAAGTTTTCTTGCAACTCAAGCACACCAACGTTCTTCAGAACTCTTCCGTGCTCGAGTTCGTCTGCGCCGCAAACGTTCAAGATCGTCGACACGTCGTCTAAGATAGTCTACAATCCTTTTCGGTGTCGTCGGTATTGTTTAATTCGCTGTTCAAATTCTGTACTCAATTTAAATATCTATAATATTTATGTGACTTATAGAATTGTCCAACGAAAACGGTCAATGACCGAGGGCCTTGGTGTAGGAGTCGTCAAAGACTCCAAATCAAACAAAAAGTAAAACTATAAAACAATAATTGTCAAAAAATGACCTGCTACACTACTGACAGAACCTCTGCTCCAACCCCGCAACAATCGCATTGGGCACCTTGGAATTCATCCCACACACTTTATGCCTACAGTAGTAGGTCTTAATGCCAGTCATATCGGCATTGTATCCCTCTACTTGGCACCTTGGCGGCTGTGGCTGCCCTCCCTGTGTCGCCCCCTTACCTTTCCTAGACAGAAATGACGTTGCAGCTCCCTTTACCGGAGCCGACGGTGGTTTAGAGGAGCTACCACTCCCCCCTCCTCTAGAATCCTCAAAGTAAATCTTCTACCCAAAGCCAAGGAGACAAAACAAAACAAAACTAAGGATCATACCTTCTTCGGTGAGTTTAGATCTTCGAAGAACATGTTCGATACCATGTCATGCTCCAGCTAGAATGCCGCAAGATAGTGTTGTAAGGGGAAAATTAAAAAGGGAGGAGGGAGCCATCAAGGGTTAGGGCACAAACCTGAAAGAAGATGAATGTCAGGAAAAGAAGATTGATCGATCGGCTTCAACACGGTGCTGCTTGAGGAAAAAGGGAAGCTTCGTGCGAGATAAGATGGATGTTGGGAAAAGAAAGGTCGATCACTCGACGTGGCGCTGCATGAGAAAAAGGGGAAGCTTCAGGTTTACGCAACAACACCATGAAAGGATTGGCTTTAAACCGTACGTATTTAGGCGCTTAGGGTTTTGGCGAGGAGGGGAAAAGTGAGAATGGAGTTTTGGTGCTTAGGATTTTGGCGAAGAGGGGGAAAATGAGAAGAAGAAAACGTAAAGGCGGGGGAAAGCTCGAAGGCAAGGGAAATGCGAAAGCACGACAACAAAGAAAAAAAATGCAAAGGCACGATGAAATTGTGAAGAACAGAATATGAGTTAATATAAAATATACTATATAACAACACTGAAATGACTACGGTTATTAAATTTATTGTTGTACCATAAAATAGATAATGATTTTCAATGACCATTGTCGTAGTATCATAAAAAAAAATAATGATTTTTCAAAGACAAATCTCGTTGACTCTTTAACAACACGAAAAAGACAACGGTTTTAACAAACATAGTTGTTAAAGGGTAAGAAACAATGGTTTTTTTCATAAAACTGTTGTCTTTTCAGCGTTGTTGAAGCCAATTTTTCTTGTAGAGAGGGTCGCAAGTATGCAACAATACCAGGAATATGACTGACGATCTATCTCAACTACCAGAGAGCTAAGGGTCAATAGCATATACAACAACGCTAGAAACATATCTGACAGCCTATCTCAACCATCAGGGAGCCAAGAGTTGTCAGCATGCAACAACACCAGGAATATGACTGACAATCTGTCTTAACCACTAGGAAGCCAAGGGTCAATAGCATATACAACAACACCAGAAACTTGTCCAACAACCCATCTCAACCACCAAGAAGCCAAGAGTCGCTAGCATGCAACAATGCAAAGACGGTGCATCCTACTAACACATCCTACACCAACCAGATCATCAACAATACAACAGTATGAAATGTAAATGTCCAAAACATGTATCATGCTCTATAATCATGCAACTAGGTATACAGGTAAAGTATATCTAGTAGTCAACCAAATGTTAGGTTTAACACAATAGTCACTCCTATATAACACTAATACACATGACCCCAACCAGATCAACATCTATATAATGGTATAATAAACATGTACCCAACAAGTATCATGACCAATTAATCATGCAACTAGGTATATAGGTAAAGTATATCTAGTGACTAACTATATGCCAGATATAACACCACAATCACCCCTATGTACACGCTTGCACATGTATACTCTATAGATCAAGAGTATCAATTTGAGATTGTATAGACAATAAGCAAATTATCTCAAAGGCTAAACAACCAAGTCTCAAGTAGTTAAATAAGATAGAATAGAGTCAAGGTAAAACAACTTACTGCATATAACAAAACTAACCATGAATAAAGATCAATTACTAAAGAGCACAAGAAAGAAGTACCCGCCTCTAGAGAAGAAGTTTGTATATGAAGAGAACTCTCCGTCTAGGTATCTGAATCGAATCAAGTCAATGTCCTATATCAAAGGACATAGTTTTTTAGTTACCAAAACAAATGATAATTAGATAAAAATACTACAACCCTAATAAAACCATCCTAAAGTAGTGTCCACTAATTAATCGGAATTAGTGATTAGTTTACACCTAGTCCAAATCCTGATTCATTTTAGGTTTAGCCCCAGCTTAACCCAAGTGATCATCTCTCTACCGCGGTTAGGTATAATTGTCAACAACCCTTAATCAAATCATGATCTTGCTAGAATAGGTATCCATGTGGCAAGGCTAAACTCCAACGCCAACAAATTAATCACCCAAAACAAGATCCATTAATACAAATCTAATACCTATTCAACTCACGGCAAGAACTCAAAGTGCTAAGCCCACTACATTCCACAACAATTAGTGTCACCCTCAACAACACAAACCATACACTAGCTAGCTTCCAAGACCCAACAAATTTGCTTCCACGATTGTCCACCTCAAATATAACTACCAAACCCCCACGGCAGTGTAATGCCTAGTGAGCTTGGTAAGCAATCAAGAACCTCCAACAGTCCAAACCCAAACCACCTCAAACTCCAAGATCCACCTTTCATGAACAACAAGGTTAATCCCCACAATGATCAACACTAAACACAAGTTTGTTAACTTAGGCAAAACTCAAATCCAAAAACCCCTCACGACATAAACAGTGTTCACAAAAATAGAACTAAACACATCTAACCCAAATTCATTCAACCGAATAGTGTTTTGTTGGCTTATTTCCTCGATCAAAAATCATAGGAACAAATTTGATCTAACTCTATTCTTAGTCTCACTGAAATGGCAATCCAAACATTCAAATCCTTACCTGAATGGTGGCCGGCGATCCTTCCCCTACTTAGTATTTGGTGCAATCCAATTGGTTGAGGAAAAAAAATAGACGAGTGTATCAACAGAGCACCATGTTTCCCCTAATCCACCCTAGAAGTTCCCCAACACCCCCTTCTTGTCGAAAATCCAAGGAGACTCTTGGAGGTTGAAGATGGAAATCATGGATGGATATCTGAGATGACCCGTGACCGAAAGAGCCCAAGAGTGGGATGGCGAGAAACGGAGAAAATCAACATTGGTGGTATGAAGATGGTGCTCAATGGGGGGAGGAAGAGATCATCCTGCTTGGCCGAGTTGGAGGAGGCATTGTGTGCTAGATCCGCAGAGGGAGAGGCTTGGCCTCGAGTAGAGATCGCAAGGAAGAAGGGCTTGGAATTTAAGCTAAGGTGCATTTGCAATTTAGCCTTCCATTTTAAGTTATCATCCCCCCAAAGTTTATTTTATTAAAACCAGACCCTGAAACTTAGGTTTAAAGAGATTTAACCTTTAAACATTTTGGTGTTAAACACCTCAACCCCTCAAACTTCATCCAATGGTCCAAAAACCCTAAAATCAATTACGAAAAATTTTCCCAAAGTTTTCTAAATCTAGTTTTTATTTTACCGTATTTAACAATAAAAATCTCTAAAAATTTACAAAAATTTCTTTAAGATTATTTCTTAACTAATCTTTATTATTTAATTATTATCAAGGGTTGATTTAAAGAAAGTTGCCTATCATCCTTATCTACTCATCAGGAAGTAGTGATCTATTGACCTATAGACAAGAAAGAAACAACTAGCAAAAGGCTAAAGCTATTTGAATGGGGCATAGTTCAGCTCTAGAAACCTATGATACTTGGATTCTTTGAGGCGTTACCACACTAGGACGTTGTCGTCTGCATGTTAACATCTTTTTCTTTTCCATTCCATTAAGAAGAAGAAGGGTTGTAGGTATGTTGAACCACCACTTTCCGCATCCCATTGCTGTGCGCCCCAATTGAAAGAAATTTCTACAAATACGTAGTAGATATGGATTGAATCACGGTGCTTGGGTGACAACTTGGTGTCACACCCTTCCATGCACCCTATCCCCCAAGGAAAATAAAGTAGTAGGTTTGTTAAATAATTTTTTTAAAAAAAATAAAAGGGGAGTTATGAGAATCAAACTCATGATCTTGACGACCCAAAGCGAGAATCATACCACTAAACCAAACACCTAGATGTTTCATAGGTCTATGAAGAATTAACTAGTACAAAAAGTCTATTTAAAGTGATGCAAAGAATATGATGGCGTAAGTAGAGTTTGATTTAAAGAAAATTTCCTACAATCTTCATCTAGGGGTTAGCAAAAGGTCAGTTAAACGGAATTAACTGACCCAACCGATTGAAGTTAAAAGTTTGATGAATTTGGAAATTATTTTTTTCCCTTTAAAATATCGATTTTTTGGTCAAATTAGTTCGGTCTTGATTTTAAAAGTCTAAATTCAATTAAAACAAATAGATTATTTAACAATTGTTCAATTGACAATCATCAATCGATTGATGATGAAAAAATCAATTATTTTGATTTTTGACTGAATTAATAATATTTAATTAGTTCAACTTATTTGATATTTTATTTTTGTTGAAAAGTTCAGTCTGGTCAATTTGGTTGGAAAAAAAAATCAATTTGTTCAGTTGCAATCTAAACAGTGTGATGGATCCGGTTATTAATTGATTACTCACCCCTATTTACATCTACTCATCAATGATTCTATTTATCCATAGATAAGTAAAATAACAAGTAGAAAAGGCTTATCCAAAGTCCTTATGTTTCAAACAAATATGACGATGTAAGATAGAGTTTGATTCAAACTTGTTTGTCATTATCATCTACTCATCAGAAATTCGTGGTTCTATTTACCTATAAATAGGGGAAAATAAGTAGCAAAAAGCCTATTCAAAATCATAATTTTTACAAGAAATATTATCATGTAAATCAAAGTTTGATTTAAAGAATGTTGTCAATCATCCTCATCTAGTCATCAGAAGCAATGATTCTTTTTACTTATAGATAGGGAAAGAAACAACTAGCAAAATGCTAAAGCTTGTTGAATGGGGCTACAATCGAGCTCTAGAAACTTGGGACGCTCGGATTCTTAGAGGCGTTACCAATGCTAGGACGCTGTCAACTGCATGTTCACTTTTTTTCTCCTCTATTCCATTAAGAAGAAGAAGGGTTGCAGGTACGTTGAACCACAACTTTCTGAATTTTTTCATAAATTTCTGTGTTTAACCCTAAAGCTCAGTATCTCGTGGTTACACACCATATTTGAAAGAAAAATTTCTATAAATACAAAATAACTAGGGATCGAATCGCAGTACCTAGGTGACAACTTGGTGTCGTGCCCTTCCACTACACCGTAACCTCAGGGGCAAATAAAGTAGTAGGATGGTTAAATAATTTTTACAAAAAAAAATAAAAAGGGTTGTAGGTATGTTGAACCATAACTTTTTGAATTTTTTCATAAATTTCTGTGTTTAACCTTAAAGTCCAATATCTCATGGTTACGTACCATATTTGAAAGAAAATTTCTACAAATACACAATAACTAGGGATCGCCTGGGTGACAACTTGGTGTCGTGCCCTTCCACTATACCGTAACCTCAAGGGAAAATAAAGTAGTAGGATGGTTAAATAATTTTTACAAAAAATGAAAAGGGGTGTTGCGAGAATCGAACTCACGACCTCTCGCACCCAAAGCGAGAATCATACCACTAGACCAAACACCCAGATGCCTAATCAATTTATTAAAAGTTTAGTAGTATCAAAAAGCATATTTAAAGTTGGTTTAAAAAAGAATAAAATGGTGAATGATTTAAAGAAAATTTTCTATCATCATCATTTAGTAGTGAGCAAAAGGTCGGTTAAACTGAATTAACGACTGAACTGATTGAAGTTAAAAGTTCGATTAATTTGCAAATTAATTTTTTTCTTTAAAATATAGATTTTTTGGTCAAATTATTTCGTTCTTGATTTTAAAAGTCTAAATTTGATTAAACCAAATAGATTTTTTTAACAAACGTTCAACTTGATTGCTAATCATCAATCGATTAATAATGAAAATTCAATTATTTTGATTTTCGACCGAATTAATCAATATTTTATTAGTTCAACTTATTTGATATTTGATTTTTGTTGAAAAGTGCAGTCTATTCAATTAGGTTGAAAAAATCGATTTGTTCAATTTCAATTTAAACAATTTGAGAGATTTGGTTATTAACTGATTGCTCACTCCTATCTTCATCTACTCATGTGATTCTATTTATCAATAGGTCAACAAGAAAAATAACAATTTGAAAAAGCTTATTCAAAGTATTTATTTTTCAAAGAATATGATATTGTAAGACAGAGTTTGATTCAAAGTTGTCTATCATCGTCATATGCTCATGAGAAAGTAGTGGTTCTATTTACCTATAAATGGGGAAAAATAAGTAGCAAAAGGCTTATTCAAAGTCCTAATTTTTACAAAGAATACGATGATGTAAATTAGAGTTTGATTTAAGAAAGTTGACTATCATCCTCACCTACTCATTAGGAAGTAGTGATTCTATTTACCTATAGACAGGGAAAGAAACAAGTAGCAAAAGGCTAAAACTGTTTGAATGGGGTTGCAGTCGAGCTCTAGAAACTTGGGACGCTTGGATTCTTCAAGGCGTTACCTACACTAGGATGTTGTCGATTGCATGTTGGCCTTTTTTTCTTCTCCATTCAATTAAGCATTCAATTAAGAAGAAGGGTCGCAGGTATGTTGAACCACAACTTTTTAAATCTTTTCTAAATTTGTGTGTTTAAACCTAAAGCCCAGTATCCTATGATTACGCACCTCATTTGAAAGAAAAATGTTGGTGCTTGGATGGCTAGAGAGGGGGGTGAATGTAGCCAGACACACAAATTACGTTCTTTTAAACTTTCTGCACTTAAGGATTAGCAGCAGCGGAAACAATACAAGTATAAATGCAGAAACAGATTAAGCAAAGAACATAGCACGCAAACCAGTCGCTAACAAGAAGATGTACAAGGTTCGGGGATAACTTGCCCCTACTCCTTGACGTACCCGTAAGGTGGGCGATCTCTTGATCATCGGCAGATCAAGCCCTGGTGAACCCGGATATAATAGTCTTCTTCTCGGTGGAAAAACCTCTCCACAATCGCCTCAGTAGGATAACACGATAAGTACAGAGACACAAGAAGAGGCTCTCACAATAGATGTCACAGGATCGCTCAAGCACGAAGCCTTACAGAGAGCTCAAAACCCAGCCAAAACCTTCACTAGTTTTTCTGTTCGTTTTTTTCCGCTCCTCTGCATCTCAGCTTCCTCTTAAGCTCCTGCTCACCATCGCCAGGCTCCATCAGCACCCACTGAGCCACAGCCTGACCCACTGACTCCACTGAGCGCTCAGTCCACTGAAGACCTCTTCAGCTGAGCCTCCGTCAGTCGCCAGCCGCGCGCCAGAAGCCGTTGAGACTGGAAACAGGAAACATACAAACCTACCACGGTGAAAGTCGCCATTGACTCTTCTCCTTGGCTTGTATCATCCCTGTAACGTCTGCACACTTCAACAGATGATTAGCAAAGCATATCAAACAAAATCAACAGTGTATCAGAAAAAACCAGAACGATTCAGAGCGTCTGACAGCGATTTCAAATTAAAGTTCAGGCACTGATCGGTCACCAGACCGATCAGTGATGACCCTGATCGGTCACCAGACAGATCAGTGAAAGCCCTGAATGATCAGGCTCCAGCCTGATCGGTCCACAGTGAGGTTACAGGGATCGCGGACTTCTTATGATCGGTCACATTGACCGATCACAAATCAGGGATCGGTCACCAGACCGATCCAGCAGTTTGCTTGCCACAACCCGCAGGAACCACACACCTGATCAGTCACCAGACCGATCAGGTTGTGCCCTGATTGGTCTGGTGACCGATCAGGTCACTCCCTGACCGATCAGGAGCCATCCTGATCAGTCAGGGTGAGGAAAATCTGATCCTTGATCGATCACACTGATCGATCAAGGTCTCCTCCCAAAGCTACTGACCTGTTCTCTGATCGTTCTCCAGAACGATCAGAAGCCAAACAGAAACCTTTCTGTTCTCTCCCTGATCGTTCACCAGAACGATCAGACTTCGCTGGATCGGTCACCAGACCGATCCACAACAGGGAGTTCGTGCCAACTCCCTGATCGGTCTCCAGACCGATCCAGCTCCAACCAATTCAACCCTAAGTTAAGAGAACATGCTCCCTAGCCTTCTCTGACTCGTGCTCAATCCCCCGGACCAAGACTCCATGCCCAGCTTCACTCACCGGGACTTCATTCAACCTAGCTTCACTCACTAGGACCTGGCTTCACTCACCAGGGTTTCGGTCGCCTAGCTTCACTCGCTAGGACCCGACTTCACTCACCGGGATTTCAGTCACCTGGCTTCACTCACCAGGACCTGGCTTCACTCACCGGTATTTCATTCACCTGGCTTCACTCACCAGGACTCGGCTTCACTCACCGGGATTTCATTCACTCCGTGCCCAGTCCCCGACTAGGACTTAATTCGAATTCACTCAACCAAACTTAAATCGGTGTCAACACCAAAACAACAATCGGGTCAGACTGCATCAACAAAAAATCCTACAAATACACTATAACTAGGGATCGAATCGTTGTACCTGGGTGACAACTTAGCGTCGTGCCCTTCCACTGCACTGTAGCTTCAGGGGCAAATAAAGCAGTAGGATTCGATTATTAACCGATTGCTCACCCCCTATCTCCATCTACTCATGTGATTCTATTTATCAATAATCGACAAGAAAATTAACAATTTGAAAAATCTTATTCAAAGTATTTATTTTTCAAAAAATATTGATCCCGGGCTAGCTTGCGTGTAGCCTGGCCCGGCAGCCTGGCGCCTAGTTAGAAGAAAGATGGTTAGTAGGCTGTAAAGGCCCGTCGGATGGGTGTCACTCAGACCCAAGCCCCTAAAACGGACGTGCGGCGGTCCAAGCTCTTTAGTATTAGCCAGATCCTGAGTCGGATGTTCATGCTCTAATACTCCTCCAAGTTTGGCTCCCCGCTGACGCGTGGCGGCCCACGCTCCGGGGGTAAGCCCGAACCGGAGGAAGTGTCACTTAGTGCCCCCAGTCGGCACCATCATAGGCCCTCAGCCGGCCTCGTCACTCAGTGCCCCCAGTCGGCACCATCATAGGTCCTTAGCCGGCCTCGTCACTCAGTACCCCCCTAGTCGGCATCATCATAGGCCCTCAGCCGACCTCGTCACTCAGTGCCCCCCAGTCGGCACCATCATAGGCCCTCAGCCGGCCTCATTGCTCAGTGCCCCAGTCGGCACACCACTCCCTGACACCAGACTACCAGAAGTTGTACGGGGTCGGCGCAGGACTGAAGCCATCCTGGTCTCAAGCGATGGATATCTCGCTGAGGTAGTGATCTTCCTACCACATCCTGTCCCCCCGTACCACGACCACATACCCCGATGTCAGGCCGAGCGGCGTCCAACGGCGCCAACCCTTAAGTTGTCAGTGCTCATTTCCTTAATACAATATGTACTACTTTATCTTGTCACCTCTGGGCATGCATCTTGTCCTCGCTATATGACAACATGTGGCAGGCGGGGTAGGAGCTGTCAGCTTCCTCGGCTATATATGCCTCCTCACTCCGCATTTCCCAGGTACGTGCGATAGTGCAATTTCATACTGTTCTATTGCTTTCCATCGTCACCGTCGAGTACTGACTTGACCGTCGGAGTGCCTGGCCGGGGACTTTCCCGGCGGGTTGTAACGGTCTCTGTCTTGCAGGCTAGAGGCGATCTAGCTCGTTAGACCACCTCAGCAACCTTGCTCTCCCCGGAGGCTCACTCGACTGCAGGGGCATCCAACTCACTTCACGACAAGATCAAATTTGGCGCTAGAAGGAGGGGACACTGATAGATTCCATTTTATTGATCATTTGAGCTGCTAAAATCCCTGTTTGATCCATGTTTTTATTGCCAAAATTGTGAAATTGCCTAGGTTTTAGAATTTATTCATATTTTGGACTTTAATGCAAAAGTACACATATTTGAGTTAATTGGCCACTAAATTCTTGATTTATTTTTTTTGTAGGCATGAAAGGTTCCTGGACCTAGAGCATATTGGGTCAAACTCGAGTCGGAAGTGACCCGGATCAGATTATCAAGATCACGATTAAATCTGGGCCGTTCGATTCGAAAGCGGCTAGATCTGAGCCATCCGGGATGATCTGAAGCCATCCGAGCTAGGGCTAGGGTTGATCAAGCACCCTGATCAAGATCTGAAGGTTTCACCACAATCAGAGCTCAATCAACCGTTGGATCAAGCTTGGAGGGCTCTAGAGCGTCCAATCACAGATAGAGTTGATCTGGACCGTCCGTTGCATATCTGGAGGATCCGAGCTACCACGAGCTAGATCCTGACCTCAGATCACCATCATCAAAGTTTGGCTCAAATCAGATGAAAATCAGCCGTTGGATTGAAGCAAACAAATCTGAGCCGTCCACTGGTTATTATTTAAGGAAATTTCCCTGCGCAGCAAGCTTTGTCGCGTCTTCAGTTCTTCGCCGCAATTAGTGTTCTTCGCGTTCTTGCTTCATCCGTAGCTGTTTTCTTCAATCCATTGGCGCGACCACTCGATCTTCTTGCAGAAATCAGGTGCTAGATCATTGGGGAAGCAATCGGACTTGCTTCCGGATCAAATCTGCCCAAGAACAGAGTTGTGAGAGGTTTCTACAGCTTTGGCCATCTAACACTCTTCGGATCGGCTGCGCTCTACCACCTTCCTTCAAGGCTATCCAGAGGGGTTCCCTGAGAAGTTTTGACCATCATCCACTCACCAATTCACGCAGACACAGCCGAAATGAAGAAATCGCATGGAACTTTCAGAAGTGGGCAGTTTGAGCTGTTTTCAATCGCTGATGAGTTTTTCCCCATGATTTGCTGAGCTTGCGGGTCCGAGGCTCACCTTTGCTTGACAACCAAAGAGTATCTGAGCTCAAGATGGATCGAGGAGTAGTTTAGACCATTAATTTTTATTGATTTTGCTGTAGTTTAATTTCTTCTGAATTCTGTCCTGTTTTCTGCGATTTGCAGTTTTCAGTTATCGTAGTTGCAATTTCTGAATTGTTAAGCTTAATTAGGATTTTGATCTTCAAGATAAGTTAACTAGGAACGTGTTTGATGATAGATTAAGTCAGATTTCAGTTTGCTTCAGCTAAATTTCTTGCGTGCCAACCACACAGCTTGCGTGCCACTTAAAACTGAAAATTCCATTCAGTTTCTGTAATTGTCTCGGAATTCTTGTTTCTTAGTTGTTAATTTTTGCGTTCGATTTAAGTATAGCTTTCCTTAGTTAATGTAGAGCTTAGTTTCAAATTCTTGCACTTCATTCTAGGTTTTTAGCTCAGCTAGTGCTGAATTTCTGCAACCTGAATTTGAATTCCTGCAATTCAGTTCCGATTTCTTGCTTTTCAAGTTCTGGTGTTAGTTTGCACTCCTTTACAGAATCTTGCTTTGTTCTTTCGTAATACCATTGTTCCCCAATCAAACCAATCAGTTTTAAAGAGTGGAGTTGAAAGCTAAATTAATTTTTCATTTGGAGCTAGTCTTGGCACAAAAGCTTTCCCTAGCGTGCCAACTTCCTTGAATTCATTTGCATTCATAACTAGCTTGTTTTGTGGCATGTGACTGCGTTCGAATCAATAAGTTTGAATCCATCTAATGCTGAAAAATCTGGGCAGTGATTGGCTTCCAAAAATATTGCATGCTTAATAGATATTTGTTGCTTGTGAACAATTTCGAATTTCTTTTGCTTTAATTTGTCTTAGCTTGTTCATTTCCGAAACTTGCCATCACTACCTCTAAATCTCAGTTTAGTGTTTCTTTGCAATTGACTTTTGATTTGCCTTCTAATTCGGTCAAGTATCTTGTTTTATTTGGTTTACTACTAGTTGAGTTTTCCTTAAGTGCCAACTTCTTGTTTAGTTATTAGTTAAGTCACTTTCTTTTATTTCATTTCAATTTTTATTTTCAATTAAAAATCAAAACCTCATTACTTAATTGAAACCCCAAAAACGACACATAGCTACAAGTTAGAATCAAGCACGACAACTATCCCCGAGAAAAATACGACCTGTGGCCCCTTTGCTACATCCTTACATATTTTGCTTGTAAAAGGGTTTCCAGCTATTCATTTACATTTAAATTTGAGGCCTACCTTTGTGACACCTAGTTTGGGCTCGTTCAGACACCAGCAGCTTGATCGGAAGTGGAGATGGCCGACCCCAATCAGGTGAATGTGGATGTCTCTCGTGAGGAGTACGAGGTGTTAATGGCTACGCGAGCTCAGAGGGCTTCTCAAAGGCCCTCACAAGCCACCAACCAGGGGCCTTAGGGCCCGAAGCCAGCTGCACGCCGGACTTCGGGGGGACAAGGCAGGCCTGCTAGGTTTGAGGGTGGCTCTGCACCTCCTCCTGTGGTCGTCCCCCGGGACCAAGGTGGTGAGGCCCATTCGGTGTCAGCAGAAGCCTCGGTTTCTAACCCGGTGCGTGGGAGGCGACCAGAGAAGGGAAAGGCTCCGGCTGACCCTGCTTCAATCATGCTGGTACACAGTCCTTTCGCTCCCTGGATCTTGGAGGACCCCATGCCCTGCCACCTCCGTTTATTCACCGTCCTCGAGTATGCGGGAACCACGGATCCGGAGGAGCATTTGATGAAGTTTGAGAGCGCGGCTATGCTTCATCAGTATCCGGAAGGCGTCAAGTGCCAAGCCTTCCTGACAACCCTCTCTGGCGCAGCCCAAAGATGGTTCGACCGACTCCCCGAGGGTTCGATCATGAGCTTTGGGGGGCTCAAAAGAGTGTTCCTGCAACACTTTGCTAGCAGCCGATGGTACCACAGGACGAGCCTTAATTTGTTCGCCCTAAAGCAAGGGTCGAAGGAGACCCTCAAGGCCTACATCAAGAGGTTCAATGAGATGGCGATGGACGTGCCAATCGCCACTCAGGAGGTCATGGTTAGCGCGTTCTCCCAGGGCCTGCAGGACGGGGAGTTTTTTCGCTCGCTGATCATGAAGCCCCCGAAGGACTTCGACAGCTTCTTGGCAAGGTTTCAAATATATCAATGTGGAGGAGGCGCAGGCCGCTCGTAGAAAGGAGTCGGCTACCCTGGCACCTCCCCACCCTGTTCACGGTGCTAGGCCCCCAGGAGGACCCATTCGTAGCGCACGTGGGCCCGCCGAGCATGCCGGTATGGAGCAGCGCCATGTGCAGCAGGTAGCCCAAGGGTGTTTCCCCGCCTGATGGAGGCCATACTGCACCTTCCACCAGAGCCACGGCTGTTAGTGATATGAGAGAAGTGTCCTAAGGCAATCACCTTATGATTGTAATCATTTACTTTAATAAATGAATATTCACTATTTGAGTATACATGTTCATGTATTTGATTGAGATCTTGAACTCATTTACTGAATGTCCGCAATACAATTCACAGCATGAGAGAATTTGTGATGAATTCACAACTAGTGATTATCTCTACATGTGCAATTGTGAAGTATTGAAATTGTCCCTAGTCGATGAATTGATAAATACGGACACTATCAATTCTGTTGAGACTAGCATGGGTTATTCTCTAATCAGCTGATTCTCACTGGCTGGTGACATTGGGATGTCCGGAGATAAACATGGATGCTAGTTAAGAGAACTAGTTCATTGGAGTGACTAGCTGTAAGACTTCATATGGTAATCTACATATAGATATGTCAATGAAAGTTCTTACTGCAGCTTAAGTGCGATGTTCCTTTGACTTGCGGTGTTCAAGTCATCTTGGTCACGGAGACTTATACTTTGACATCTTAAGCAAGCATCTCTAAGGAGGTGTGGACCCAGGATGGTTGGGTATAAGCCGAAGTGCCCGAAGATGTTTGAACATCCTACAAAGGATTCACCACTCCTTGCGAGGAGATGTATACCCAAGGCCTATCGTCGGATTGTTACTCGAAGCCTCTGGCCAGAGCACAACATGTTCCGAGTATGAATCTCTAGGAAACATGAGAGTAATTAGAATCCGTTGGACGAGAAAGATATTACTTGGGCTAGGTGTGACGTAGTCAGCCTAGTGGGGACTGACACACATAGACCGTGTCCTGAACCAAGTGGGTATAAGATGGTGAAAAGAATGGGGCACAACTCATTATAGCTGCTGAAGGGTTTCAGAATTATTTCTGAGGTCAACCGTTGATCTTTCGATTAATTGGGGGTCATGATGTACTACTAGGTGCCACTCATGATCGTTCTATAATTGGTTAATTATAGACGACCAACATAAATCGAAAGCCTATTTAGTCACACGCACAACGAGTAATCCGAGGGATTTAAAACGAGTTGAAAATTAGATTTTCCGATCAAGAGAAATAAGTCGAATCTGAATTTATCAGAGACGCATCGGAAGCTTAAAATGACTAAGTCTTTTGAAGGCTTATTTGACGAATTAAATGAGTTTAATTCGCGAGGAGGCGGCTTGGTTTGGCCGGCCAAAGAGGGTCCCCACCCTCTTTGGTTTGGCCGGCCACAACAAGGAGGGAAACCAATTTATTTGGTTTGAATTATAAAATAAATCAAGCGCGATTTGTTTTATAAAATTATGGATAAATAAATTTATATAAAGAAATTTATATAAAAAAATTTATATAAAGAGATTTGTTTTCATGGAAATTAAAATAAACCTCGGATTGGTTTATTTTATTTTATAAAATCAATTATGAATTGATTTTTCATGATAAGAAAAATTTATATAATAAATTTCTTGTGAAAATTTATTCCATAATAAAAGGGAGATGTGTTTGTTTTATTATAAATTTAGTTATAATAAAACAAGGCATAACGGAATAATTCAAAGGAAAATTTATAAGATAAATTTCTTATGAAAAATTATTCCGTTAAAAGGGAGACTTGGCAAAGGAGATGCTACTATATAAAGGAACCAAGGCAAGGCTTTGAATTCCAATCAAGAGATTAAGTAACAAGCTCTCTCTCTCTTATTCTCTCCCTCTCTCTCTCTCTAAGGTCGGCGCCCTCTCTCTCTCTCTAGGGTCGGCGCCCTCTCTCCTCCCCTAGGGCCGGCGCACCGCCTAGGGTTGCCGTGAGCCTCCTCCACCAAGAAGGTGCCAAAGAAGAAGAAGAAGCGGGTCGCAACTCCTTCCTTCCCCCGGAATCTTGATTCCGTTACTTGGTGGTTAGTCTTCCATCTTTCTCTCTTGATATTCTTGTCGTGCCTTTGGAGAATCTAGTAGTTCTTGTCGGCACGAAACTCATGGCTTTGCGAAGTCATCCCGAAGAGAACTCGGCGTGGACGCGAATAGAGGCGGAGCTTCCAAGGGACGCTACGGTTGGATCTCGTCTCTTTCTTCGAATTACGCGAGGTACTAAGTAAATTAGTTTACTTTTCTGCAAAACTTTAATCTATGATCATGTCTCCACAACATAAGGTTGCATGCTAGATACGTGGTTAAAATAATTTGAGAAATTATTTATGCTAAACCTTCCGCTGCACGTAATTAAATTTTAAAATTACGAACTCGTATCCATGTCAACATGCACCCGGTCCCAACAGTGGTATCAGAGCCGGTTAGTGTTCGACATAATCATATAATTATTTTACGGAAAACATTGTCATGATCTCAATTTTGGAAAATTTTCCAATTATGGAAACTTTCCAATTATGATAAATTTTAGATTTAGGAATTTCAAAGTTTGGAAATCCTTATGAAATTTCGCAAACTTTTGAAATATCCTAGTTTCTGAAATTTTATGATAATTGTGAAAACTTCCCATTCTTTGGAAACTTTCCAATTTTGGAAATTTTCTATTTTAGAAATTTTCCAATTTTAGAAATATGTAAGTTTTCTTTGTACCAGAAACTTACAAATATTCTGAATACCTATTATGAAATCTCGAAATTTTGGGCACTTTCTTTCAAGAAAGTATAGACAAATTTATGGATCATTAATTGACAATTAAAATTCGAATTGGTTTTAAATTATTAACAAAATTCTTTATTTTGGATTGAGCCTCGGGGAGCCGTCCAATTTAAAGTTAGTTGTTGTAATTTAATTTCCCATTTTGAATAAAATTGTCATGTTTAATTTGGTTACGCCTCGGGGAGCGGACCAAATTAGATTTACAATAAATTCTTTTTTTGGGTATCTGAGCCTCGGGGAGCCACCCAAAGAAAATATTTTGTTGTAATTAATAAATCTATAAATAAAATATGTAATCAAATCTTAGAAATTTTGAGGTGATGCTCAAACGATAATTTCCTTATTTGATTTAAGAGGTGATACTCTTACATATTGTGTTGGATCGAGAAAACTGATAGAGGGGGGGTGAATATCGGAAATCGTTCGGATTTTCGTAAAGAGCACGTACGCAGCGGAAATAAAATAAAACAATCACAACACAAAGACACAGTCGATTTACTTGGTTCGGAGCCTGTGTCGACTCCTACTCCAAGGCCCACGGTCGTTGACCGTTTACTTTGGGCAATTCTATATACGCGCAAATCAGTTTACAATAATTTATTACAAGTAAGTGCACTAACAATAATAATAAAAAAAATTCGATCTTCGTTACCGACGTCCGGAGTGGATTGACTCTTTCGGGGTAGCGGGACGTCGTCGGCTCGAGTTGGAGTGTTTCCGGAGCAAGGCACGAGCGTAGAAGATCTTTGGGGCGTTGAGAGAACAGTTGTCATGAAGCCTTGGTCGAAGGCCCTTTATATAGGGCCTGGGGGCGCCCGGGACGTCGGGGGCGCCCCCCACGTGGCCTCTGATCCGCAGAGCTCTCGGTCAGCGTCTATCCTCTGGATCCGCTTTGACCGGGGCGCCCGGAGCACTCGGGGCGCCCGCATTGACCGGGTCAAAGTCCTATCTCCTTGGCTTTGAGGGGTTCGGGTTCGATGTTGCGCATGGGGGCGCCCGCAGCGCAGGGAGCGCCCGGGAGCAGCGGGGGCGCCCGGGAGCACGGGGGCGCCCGACCCAGCATGTATTCGAACTCCTTTTTTCTTTACTTGTTTTGTATGGCCCTTGGGGCGCCCGGGGCACTCCGGGCGCCCTACTCAGCTACTACCTCATTCCTTTGAGGCTATCTGAGCTGCAGACACTCCTTCCTTTGGTCCTGCATCCAGGGTTAGTCCAAAACACAATAAAGCAATAAAGTATTTGTTTATACAGCCTTAGCTGTCTTGGTTCTGACTTTGGTCTCCAAAATGGAGCCCTAGGTCGAACCGACGCCTACTGTTCCCTCGACAGGGAACGCGTCCTCACTTACTCCTCTTGGGAGAGTTTACCTGATGCCAACCGCTCCTTTGGTTGGACTTTTGCCTGACGGTCCTTTGTCAGGTCTTGGATACTGGCAGTCCTTCGCCAGTTGCCTAGCAGTCCTTCGCTAGGGCTTGGATACTGGCAATCCTTCGCCAGTTGCCTAGCAGTCCTTCGCTAGGGCTTGGATACTGGCAGTCCTTCGCCAGGTGCCTAGCAGTCCTTCGCTAGGGCTTGGATACTGGCAGTCCTTCGCCAGGTGCCTAGCACTCCTACGCTAGGACTTTGTCTCTGCACACTTGAGTAACATTGTTAGATCACAAATAAACTTAACTTTGAATCCTTTGCCAATATCAAAACCAGGTTCGATATGGTGCTTCCTGCACCAACATATTGTTGTCTCCAAAATTAATTAGGAAAATGGTTTCCTATAGAGTTTTCTTAGATAAGATTTTCATGAAAATAATGTGTGGTTGAATTAAGGGAATCTGTCTCTTAATTTAATAAGATTTGATTTAGAGAAATCAAAGTCTTAAACATATTATTTCCGAAATTGATTATGACAATTTAGGAAATTGTTTCCCAAAACAATTCCTTGAATAAAGTATGAAATTAGAATTAGGAAATCCGGTTCCTAATTCAATTAATGAGACTTGATAAATTAAGTCACATATATACTTTATTAAGGAAATCGTTAGTACATGACATAATTATATGTCATGAATGTGCTTAGAAAAGAAAGGATGAGACCCAAAACCCCTTACAAAATATTAAGGCCAACACCTTCCATTAATATGGTTAGAACTGGAGTTTTGTTTCTAGTTTGGGTTGATGGACACATCCATGCCCGGCTTGAACCTCAACATGTTCAAACCATGGAATTAGTTTATGATTAATATAGTTGGAGTCAGAGGTCAATCCTTAGTTTTGGTTGTTGGACACATCCAAGCCTGACTAAACGGTTGAATGAGCTCCAACCATATTAAAACTATTTCTTGATTAATGGGTCAGCCTTAAGCTTGGAGCATCGATTTATTGTGCCACAACCAAGGTCGATGTAAAGAGAGGTGCAGTTGGGTGCTATGTACATTGTTGCATACTTGTTAATGAGTTAACAACTCAATGATTTATGCAAACATTCAATTAGTTGATAGCATAAAGTGATAGTTACATATATGTGATATGTAATCGGTATAATTACCTACCTTCATAGCTAAGAATAACTTGATGGCCACAGCCATGGTTGTTCTTATCTATGGTTGGATATCAACCTATTTGGAGGTGATCCTACGATCTCCCGAATTGATAAAAAGGGTTATTCAATTCGAAAAATAAATAGGATTTAATTAATGCATGTTGATGCATCATTCTTCTCACATAAGCTCAATTTGTATTTCTAGGATAATCACTCGATCATGTCTTCTCTGAATTTGCGTTCCATTTTGGACACCAATGAGCTGACTGGGCTAAACTTCATGGACTGGCTTAGAAACCTGAGGATAGTCCTCAAGGTAGAAAAGCTTGCTTATGTCCTTGAAGAACAACTTCCCAACCGTCCTCCTGAAGATGCAACTCCAGACCAGTTTCCTGAGTTGCTCAACCTGCTGAAGACTGTAGAGCCTTCTGTAAAGCAGGATCAGAAGACGATACTGTTAGTTGGTTCCTCAAAGAAAGGTTCTAAGAGGAAGCCCAAAGAACAAAATAAGGGAAGGAAGAAAAGGCCAAAAAGACTAAAAGGGCACCAAAAGGCACTTGCCATCACTGTGGCAAGGAGGGCCACTGGCGAAGAAACTGCAAGGTTTATCTTGAGTCTTTGAAGAGGAAGGCAACCGATGCCCCATCCTCTTCAGGTATCTTCGTTATTGAATGTCACTCTATTTCCTCAACCACCTGGGTACTTGATACTGGGTGTAGCTCACATATATGTAATGACATACAGGGGCTAAGGAATAGAAGAAGACTCGTCAAGGGAGAAGCGAATTTGCGAGTTGGAAATAGAGCAAAGATTGCTGCTATTTCCATCAGAACATGTTTGCTAAAGCTCCCTACTGGACTTGTCTTAGAATTGGATAATTGTTATTTTGTTCCTTCGTTAATAAAGAACATTGTATCTATTTCATGCTTAAATGAAAAGGGTTACCATTTAACTTTTAGTAACAATTGTTGTTACATAACTTTAAATGGTATTCTTTATGGGACCGGAACTCTGTGCAATGGTATCTACACGTTAGATTTATCCGGTGACATTTTCAATAACGAAGTTAGCAACAAACGTGCTCGAATAGATAATCAAATAGACTCCTATACGTGGCATTGTCGTCTTGGCCATATAAGTAAGAAACGCATGACCAAATTACACCGATGTGGAATTCTGGAATCATTTGAACCCGGTTCATTTGATACATGCGAATCATGCTTAAAAGGCAAGATGACCAAATTACCCTTTTCCGGAAAAGGTAATCCAGTGGGAGAATTACTTGGTCTAATACATACTGATGTATGTGGACCAATGTCAACTCTTGCACAATGAGTCTATAGCTACTTCATCACCTTTATTGATGATCACTCACGATTCGGGTATGTGTTCTTGATGAAACATAAATCTGAAGCTTTTGAGAAATTCAAAGAATTCAGAAATGAAGTAGAGAAACAGCTTGGCAAAAGTATTAAGATACTTCGATCCGATCGGGGTGGTGAATACTTGAGTCAAGAGTTTCAAGATTATCTTAGGGACAATGGGATATTGTCTCAATGGACTCCGCCTATACACCACAGCATAATGGTGTATCTGAGAGGCGTAACCGAACCTTGATGGACATAGTTAGATCCATGATGAACCATGCAACTCTTCCAAAATCCTTTTGGGGCTATGCACTTAAGACAGCTGTTTACTTGCTAAACAGAGTCCCGACCAAGGTAGTCTCTACTACTCCATATGAGATATGGAATAGTAAGAAACCTCACTTAACTCACCTTAAGATATGGAGTTGTCCTGCTTATGTGAAGCGGACTGTATTAGATAAATTGGATGCTAAATCTGATAAATGTCTATTTATTGGATACCCTAAGGAAACGAAGGATTACCAATTCTATCATCCCTTGGAGCAAAAGGTGTTTGTTTCAAGGCATGCTGTATTTCTGGAAAAAGAATTTCTTTTACAAGAAAACAGTGGGAGTGGCATTGAACTTGATGAAGTTCAAGAAACTCCAATAGACATTACAGAGACACTTAGTCTAGACCCACAACCGATAACTCATAATGATGAGCTATTAGTTGAACCTAAAACAACAACACCTCTTCGTAGGTCTGATTGGACACGCAATATTCCAGAGAGATACGGATTTCTCATAAGTGAATCGAACGACGTGTTACTCATAAGCGATGACGAACCTATCAGTTATGAAGATGTTCTGAAAAGTTCAGAAAGGGACAAGTGGCTTGAAGCCATGAAGTCGGAAATGGATTCTATGTATGAAAATCAAGTATGGGACTTGGTTAACCCACCTGAAGGGATTAAGCCCATAGGGTGCAAGTGGGTTTTCAAGAAGAAAACCGACATGGAAGGTAATGTTGTTACCTTTAAGGCTAGATTAGTGGCAAAAGGATATCGTCAGAAACAAGGAATTGATTATGACGAAACCTATTCGCCAGTAGCTATGCTTAAATCCATTCGGATGCTCCTGGCCATAGCAGCTCATTATGATTATGAGATATGGTAAATGGATGTGAAAACAGCTTTCCTTAATGGAAACCTGCTTGAGGATGTATACATGATACAACCTGAAGGTTTCACATCGGTTGATAAAACCAAAATATGCAAGCTTCGACGATCCATATATGGACTGAAGCAAGCATCCAGGAGCTGGAACATCCGTTTTGATGAGACAATCAAAGAGTTTGATTTCTCACAAAATCCTGACGAACCTTGTGTATACAAGAAGGTTAGTGGGAGTGCAGTCGTATTCCTAGTATTATATGTCGATGACATATTACTTATAGGAAACGATATATCAGTCTTACAATCGGTTAAAATTTGGTTGTCCAAAACTTTCTCCATGAAAGACCTGGGAGAAGCAACCTATATCCTTGGGATTAGAATCTATAGAGATAGATCAAGACGGTTGCTCGGTCTTTCGCAGTCTACATATATAGACCGAGTGCTAAAAAGGTTTAGCATGTCGGAATCCAAGAAAGGTTACCTTCCCATCAGGCATGGGATCAACCTTTCAAAATCTATGTGTCCGCGCACAGAAGACGAGAGGATTTGCATGAATAAGATTCCTTATGCATCCGCGATAGGATCTATCATGTATGCTATGTTATGTACTAGGCCCGATGTATCGTATGCTCTAAGCGTCACGAGCAGATACCAGTCTGATCCAGGAATGAATCATTGGGCGGCTGTCAAGACAATCCTTAAGTACTTAAGAAAAACTAAGGATGTGTTCCTAATATATGGAGAAGGAGATATGGTAATACGTGGGTATACAGATGTCAATTTCCAGACAGATAAGGATGACTCTAAATCTCAGTCTGGATACGTATTTACTTTGAATGGAGGCGCAATAAGTTGGAAGAGTTCCAAGCAAGACACTGTAGCGGATTCTACCACGGAAGCGGAATATATTGCGGCTTCGGAAGCAGCAAAAGAAGCTGTCTGGATCAAGAAGTTTGTCTCAGAACTTGGAGTGGTTCCAACCATTGACGAAGCAATACCGGTTTACTGTGACAACAATGGAGCTATTGCATAAGCAAAGGAACCAAGGTCTCATCAGCGATCCAAACACGTGCTTCGCCGCTATCATCTGATCAGAGAGATTATAAGTAGGAATGACATACAAATTGAGAAAATTCTCACTGAAAGGAATTTAGCGGATCCTTTAACTAAGGCCTTGCCTCAAAGCAAGTTTGAGGGTCATGTTAGAGCCTGGGGTATTGGATACCGTAGCGATTGGCATTAGGCCAAGTGGGAGTTTGTTAGTGATATGAGAGAAGTGTCCTAAGGCAATCGCCTTATGATTGTAATCATTTACTTTAATAAATGAATATTCACTATTTGAGTATACATGTTCATGTATTTGATTGAGATCTTGAACTCATTTACTGAATGTCCGCAATACAATTCACAGCATGAGAGAATTTGTGATGAATTCACAACTAGTGATTATCTCTACATGTGCAATTGTGAAGTATTGAAATTGTCCCTAGTCGATGAATTGATAAATACGGACACTATCAATTCTGTTGAGACTAGCATGGGTTATTCTCTAATCAGCTGATTCTCACTGGCTGGTGACATTGGGATGTCCGGAGATAAACATGGATGCTAGTTAAGGGAACTAGTTCATTGGAGTGACTAGCTGTAAGACTTCATATGGTAATCTACATATAGATATGTCAATGAAAGTTCTTACTGCAGCTTAAGTGCGATGTTCCTTTGACTTGCGGTGTTCAAGTCATCTTGGTCACGGAGACTTATACTTTAACATCTTAAGCAAGCATCTCTAAAGAGGTGTGGACCCAGGATGGTTGGGTATAGGCCGAAGTGCCCGAAGATGTTTGAACATCCTACAAAGGATTCACCACTCCTTGTGAGGAGATGTATACCCAAGGCCTATCGTCGGATTGTTACTCGAAGCCTCTGGCCAGAGCACAACATGTTCCGAGTATGAATCTCTAGGAAACATGAGAGTAATTAGAATCCGTTGGACGAGAAAGACATTACTTGGACTAGGTGTGACGTAGTCAGCCTAGTGGGGACTGACACACATAGACCGTGTCTTGAACCAAGTGGGTATAAGATGGTGAAAGGAATGGGGCACAACTCATTATAGCTGCTGAAGGGTTTCAGAATTATTTCTGAGGTCAACCGTTGATCTTTCGATTAATTGGGGATCATGATGTACTACTAGGTGTCACTCATGATCATTCTATAATTGGTTAATTATAGACGGCCAACATAAATCGAAAGCCTATTTAGTCACACGCACAACGAGTAATCCGAGGGATTTAAAACGAGTTGAAAATTAGATTTTCCGATCAAGAGAAATAAGTCGAATCTGAATTTATCAGAGACGCATCGGAAGCTTAAAATGGCTAAGTCTTTTGAAGGCTTATTGGACGAATTAAATGAGTTTAATTCGCGAGGAGGCGGCTTGGTTTGGCCGGCCAAAGAGGGTCCCCACCCTCTTTGGTTTGGCCGGCCACAACAAGGAGGGAAACCAATTTATTTGGTTTGAATTATAAAATAAATCAAGCGCAATTTGTTTTATAAAATTATGGATAAATAAATTTATATAAAGAAATTTATATAAAGAGATTTGTTTTCATGGAAATTAAAATTAACCTCGGATTGGTTTATTTTATTTTATAAAATCAATTATGAATTGATTTTTCCATGATAAGAAAAATTTATATAATAAATTTCTTGTGAAAATTTATTCCATAATAAAAGGGAGATATGTTTGTTTTATTATAAATTTAGTTATAATAAAACAAGGCATAACGGAATAATTCAAAGGAAAATTTATAAGATAAATTTCTTATGAAAAATTATTCCGTTAAAAGGGAGACTTGGCAAAGGAGATGCTACTATATAAAGGAACCAAGGCAAGGCTTTGAATTCCAATCAAGAGATTAAGTAGCAAGCTCTCTCTCTCTCTTATTCTCTCCCTCTCTCTCTCTAGGGCCGGCGCCCTCTCTCTCTCTCTAGGGCCGGCGCCCTCTCTCCTCCCCTAGGGCCGGCGCACCGCCTAGGGTTGCCGTGAGCCTCCTCCACCAAGAAGGTGCCAAAGAAGAAGAAGAAGCGGGTCGCAACTCCTTCCTTCCCCCGGAATCTTGATTCCGTTACTTGGTGGTTAGTCTTCCATCTTTCTCTCTTGATATTCTTGTCGTGCCTTTGGAGAATCTAGTAGTTCTTGTCGGCACGAAACTCGTGGCTTTGCGAAGTCATCCCGAAGAGAACTCGGCGTGGACGCGAATAGAGGCGGAGCTTCCAAGGGACGCTACGGTTGGATCTCGTCCCTTTCTTCGAATTACGCGAGGTACTAAGTAAATTAGTTTACTTTTCTGCAAAACTTTAATCTATGATCATGTCTCCACAACATAAGGTTGCATGCTAGATACGTGGTTAAAATAATTTGAGAAATTATTTATGCTAAACCTTCCGCTGCATGTAATTAAATTTTAAAATTACGAACCCGTATCCATGTCAACATGCACCCGGTCCCAACAACGGCCACGCCACCGAGGAATGTCGTCAAGCTAGTCGAGGCCGAGCCCCTGCTCCCAGAGGACGAGAGCGACAAACACCTCCCGGACGGGGCGCAGGTCGAGGCGGCCCGAATGTGGACCCCGGGGCTGAAGAGTTGCGAGAGAATCCTCCGGCTGCTCGCAATCTATTCCCCCAAGAGAACTGAGTGGGGGATGAGGAGACAGAGGAGGAGCGGGCCAATCAGCAGAATGTCATCCGAGGAGGCGTACATGTCATCTCGGGTGGATCGACGGGAGGAGACTCCAACCGTGCCCGGAAGGCACAAGTGCGCCAACTGGAGATTCATCAAGTCGACACTAGTCTGGCCTAGGCGGAGGGGCCTCAGATCAGTTTCAGGCCCCAAGATCTGCAGGGGCTAGAAGTCCCACGCGATGACGCTCTGGTCATCACCGCCGTCATCGCCAACTATCAAGTCTACCGCACAATCGTGGACACTGGCAGCTCGGTCAATATACTCTACAAGAGAGCGTTTGACCAACTCCAGATTGAGAGGTCCCAGCTGGACCTAGTAGCGACCCCGTTGTTTGGTTTCACGGGGAACCCGGTGCAGCCTATTGGCCAGATTCGGCTGGCCATATCCTTGGGTGAAGAGCCACTGAAGAGGACTCGGTGGTCCACCTTCTTGGTGGTGGATGCTCCTTCGTCCTACAACGCCATTCTGGGCCGATCAACCCTCAACGAGTTCCGGGCTGTCGCCTCCACCTTCAACCTGAAGGTTAAATTCCCAGTCGGGGACAAGGTAGGAGAAGTTAGGGGTGACCAGAAGGTGACCCGGAGATGCTACGTAGACGACGTCCAAGTAGAGAGCCGCAAGGCTCCACGCCCCTTCCCCGATTGCAACATGGTTCAGGCTTCTCCTTGGTTCGAGTTGCATGAGGACAAAGAGGAGGTGCAGCTCCTCCCAGATCGGGAGGAGTCCCGAGTCAAGATCGCAGCGGGATTGCCCGAGGAGCTGAAGGAGCCCCTGCTGGAATGCTTAGCCCGGAACCAAGATGTCTTCGCCTGGTCAGTCAAAGAGCTGAGAGGCGTCCGACCGGAGGTGGCGGAGCACCACCTCCATGTATATCCCCATGCTTGGCCCGTGAAGCAGAGGAAGCGGGACTTCAGCACCGAGCAGAATAAGGCGATCCGAGCCGAAATCGAAAGGCTGACGGAGGCCGAGCACATCAGGGAGGTGCAATTCCAGGCTTGGCTGGCCAATGTGGTGCTAGTGCCTAAGCCAGACAATAAGTGGCAAATTTGCATCGACTTTCGGGACCTCAACCGGGCCTGCCCGAAGGATTGCTATCCCTTACCTCGGATCGACCAGATGGTGGACTCGACAGCTGGCAGTGAGTTCATTTCCATGTTGGATGCTTACCAAGGGTATCTTCAATTACCCCTGGCCGCCGAAGATCAAGAGAAGGTTAGCTTCATCACGGTAGACGGTACCTACTGCTACACCGTCATGTCGTTCGGGTTGAAAAACGCTGGAGCCACCTACCAGTGCATGATGAATAAAGTCTTCCGGTCCCAGATTAGAAGAAATGTGGAAGTATATGTGGACGACATTCTCATCAAGTCCGCCCGGGCCGAGGACTTGGTAATAGATGTCGAGGAGACCTGTCAGACATTGCGGAGGTACGGGCTCAAGCTGAACCCAGCCAAGTGTCTTTTTGGTGCCCGGAGGGGAAAATTCCTGGGATACATCGTGACCGAGCGGGGCATCGAGGCCAACCCTAGCAAAGTCAAGGCTTTACTGGATATGCCCCCGCCTAGAAATCTCCGAGAGGCACAGCGGCTCGCAAGGTGAATCACAGCCCTGTCTCGATTTATCTCCCGATCGGCCGAACGAGGGTTGCCTTTCTTCAAAATTCTCCGCAAGTCTACCAAATTCCAGTGGGACACCGATTGTGACAAGGCGTTCAAAGAACTGAAGGCCTACCTTGTTGAGCTGCCCGTGCTGGCGAAACCGGAGGTCAGGGAGACTCTATATGTTTACTTGGCTGCATCGGCTGACTCGGTTAGCATGGTTTTAGTTAAGCAGGAAGCGGCTGAGCAGCACCCCGTGTACTTCTTTGCCCATTTACTAAAGGAAGCCGAGTGCCGCTATACGACACTAGAGAGATTGATGTATGTGCTGTTGTTGGGTGCTCGAAGGCTTCGCCCTTATTTCTTGGCACATCCTATCGTGGTGCTAACGAACAGCAACCTAGGCTGAGTGGCCTCCAACCCTAAAGCATCTGGGCAACTGATTAAGTGGACCATCGAGCTGAGCGAATATGACATTCAATACTAGCCTCGACCAGCTATCAAGGCTCAGGCTCAAGCTGATTTCTTAAGCGATCTGCATTCGGACGAGATTGAAGAAGCATGGCAGATATATGTGGATGGCTCGACAGCTCGGTCGGGAAGTGGAATTGGTATCCTGATGATCTCCCCAAGTGGAGAACAAATGCACTTGTCTGTTCGACTGGAGTATAAGGCCACGAATAATGAGGTCGAGTATGAGGCCCTCATATCTAGACTACAGGCTGCCAAGCATATAGGAGCAGCCCGGGTGGTGCTCTACTCCGATTCCCAACTGGTTACACAGCAGGTGCCCGGGCGATTCGAGGTCAACAGTGATTGATTGCAGGCCTTCATCGAGGCTTATGAGAAGCTGAAGGCTGAATTCAAAGAAGTGCAAGTGAGGAAGATCCCACGGGAGGAGAACTTTAAGGCAGATGAATTGGCTAAGCTAGCCAGTTCAGTCGGCTCTTGGGTGCTTCCCCAGGTGGGTGGCCCGGCGTTGCTAATCATGCAGATAGAAAGAGAAGCTGATTTGGAGTTGGAGTCCGATTGGCGAACCCCAATCATCACCTACCTCACAAGGGTAGTCTTGCCGACCGACCGGGAGGAAGCTCGGTGGCTTAAGAAGCATGTGTCCAGGTATACCATGGTCGGCGACATCCTGTACAAGAGATCGTTTTCTCGACCTCTCCTCAAATGCCTAAGCGAAGAGGATGCTGATTATGTACTGAGGGAAATTCATTTGGGGATCTGTGGACACCACGCCAGGGCTCGCGTGACGGCTCGGAAGGTAATAATGTCAGGATATTATTGGCCTACCCTGCAGAAGGATGCCAACGAGCTGGTTGCCACCTGCCTGTCTTACCAGAAGCATTAATGTCTACCACATCGACCCACAGAGGTCATGAAGGCATCGACAGTCTCCTGCCCTTTTGATCAGTGGGGCATGGACATAGTAGGGTCATTCTCGACTGCCGCCGTTCAGAAGAAATATTTGTTGGTAGCCGTCGACTACTTTTTCAAATGGATAGAGGCCAAGGCTCTATCACATATCACTGAGCAGGCGGTGATGAAGTTCTTGTGGCGGGACATACTGTGCCGGTACGGAATCCCGCATAAGCTTGTCTCGGACAATGGAAGGCAGTTCCAAGGTCGAAAGATACAAGAGTGGTGCGTAAAGTATGGTATCAAGCAAGCCTTCACCTCTGTAGCCTAACCTCAAAGTAATGGCCAGGCGGAAGTGGCCAACCGGGAGATCCTTAGAGGATTGAAGACTAAGCTAGACCATGTCGGCGGAACGTGGGTAGAAGAGCTCCCGAGAATTCTGTGGGCCTTGCGGACCACGATCAAAGAGACAACGGGATGCACACCTTTACAGCTAGTCTATGGGAGCGAAGCAGTGATCCCGGTCGAGGTCGGATGCAAATCAGACCGGAGGGCAGCCTATGATGAAAATAACTCAGAAAGGCGGTGACTGGAGTTAGACCTGGTTGACGAAATCCGAGACAAAGCAGCGGCTCGGATGTTCGCATATCGGTAGAAGATGAAACAGAAGTATGATCGGAAGGTATTGCCGAGGACATTCCAAGTGGGCGACCTTGTCTGGAAGAGAATCAACCCCGTGGGAGACGTGAACAAGCTGGAGCCGCAATGGGGAGGACCCTTCAAGGTTATTCAGAAGCTTGCTTCAGGGGCTTATTACTTAGAAAATGAGAAGGGAAAGAGGTTCGATCGACCCTGGAGTGCGATTCACCTTCAGCCCTATCGAGCTGTTGAGTGAGAAGTTATAATGTAAATGTAAAGCACTCATGATAGTGGAAGAGCACGGTCCTTACCCCGCTCGCAGATGCTCCAGACTCTCGAGCATTTATCCCGTAGCTCGGCTGCTCAGTAAGACGTGTGGCGGCCCACGCTCCCTGAGTCCTGCCCGACCGTGTGTGTTATTTATCCCGCAGCTCGGCTGCTCAGTAAGACGAGTGGCGTCCCACGCTCTCTGAGTCTTGCCCGACTGTGTGTACTATTTATCCCACAGCTCAGCTGCTCAGTAAGATGCGCGGCGTCCCACGCTCCCCTAGTCTTGCCCGACTGTGTGCGTTATTTATCCCACGGCTCGGCTGCTCAGTACGACGCGTGGCGGCCCACGCTCCCTGAGTCCTGCCCGACCGTGTGTGCTATTTATCCCGCAGCTCGGCTGCTCAGTAAGATGCGTGGCGTCCCACGCTCCCTGAGTCTTGCCCGACTGTGTGCGCCATTTATCCCATGGCTCGGCTGCTCAATAAGACGCGTGGCGGCCCACGCTCCCTGAGTCCTACCCGACCGTGTGTGCTATTTATCCCGCAGCTCGGTTGCTCAGTAAGACGCGTGGCGTCCAACGCTCCCTGAGTCTTGCCCGATTGTGTGCGTCATTTATCCTGCAGCTCGGCTGCTCAGTAAGACGTGTGACGTCCCACGCTCCCTGAGGCTTGCCCGACTATGTGCGCTATTTATCCCGCAGCTCGGCTGCTCAGTAAGACGCGTGACGTCCCACACTCCCTGAGTCTTGCCCGACTGTGTGCGTCATTTATCCCGCAGCTCGGCTGCTTAGTAAGATGTGTGGCGTCCCACGCTCCCTGAGGCTTGCTCGACTGTGTGCGCTATTTATCCCGCAGCTCGGTTGCTCAGTAAGACGCATGGCGTCCCACGCTCCCTGAGTCTTGCCTGACTGTGTGCACTATTTATCCCGTGGCTCGGCTGCTCAGTAAGACGCGTGGCGACCCACGCTCCCTGAGTCTTGCCCGACTGTGTGCGCTATTTATCCCACAGCTCGGCTGCTCAGTAAGACGCGTGGTGTCCCACACTCCCTGAGTCTTGCCCGACTGTGTGTGCTATTTATCCCGCGGCTCGGCTGCTCAGTAAGACGTGTGGCGGCTCACGCTCCCTGAGTCCTGCCCGACCGTGTGTGCCATTTATCCCGCAGCTCGGCTGCCCAGTAAGACGCGTGGCGTCCCACGCTCCCTGAGTCTTGCCTGACTGTGTGCGCCATTTATCCCGCGGCTCGGCTGCTCAGTAAGACGCGTTGCGGCCCACGCTCCTTGAGTCCTGCCCGACCGTGTGTGCTATTTATCCCGTAGCTCGGCTGCTCAGTAAGACGTGTGGCATCCCACACTCCCTGAGTCTTGCCCGACTGTGTTCGTCATTTATCCCGGAGCTCGGCTGCTCAGTAAGACGTGTGGCGTCCCACGCTCCCTGAGGTTTGCCCGACTGTGTGCGCTATTTATCCCACAGCTCGGCTGCTCAGTAAGATGCATGGCGTCCCACGCTCCCTGAGCCTTGCCCGACTGTGTGCGCTATTTATCCCGTGGCTCAGCTGCTCAGTAAGACGCGTGGCGGCCCACGTTCCCTGAGTCCTGCCCGACCATGTGTGCTATTTATCCCATGGCTCGGCTGCTTAGTAAGACGTGTGGCGTCCACACTCCCTGAGTCTTGCCTGACTATGCGCTCAAAACTCTTGCCTCGCCAGCAAGTTATAAGTGGACCAGCCTCCATGCCCCCCTCGATTCAGTGTCTCCGATCGGACGTGTGGCGACTCACACTCCTGAGAATCGGCCTGAGTCAGGGTCCAGACTCTCGCCTCTTCACAAGATACATTCATCCCTCGGATCGGCCCTCAGTCGGACGTGTGGCGGCCCATCCTCCCTGAGTCCTGCCTGACCGAGTGCACAAAACTCCCGAAGTCCTTAAGTAGGAACATCTCCTAGATGTCTCCTTAACTTGGTTGCCCCCTAAGCGGGACCCTAATGAAGGCGTCATGACAAGCCTTTACGAGGCCCATGACTCGGCGACAGCGCCAGGAATCGCCTAAGTCAGCAATTTCACTCGATTAACTCTTATGAGCTCGCCAACTAACAGATCACTCGCCTTCTCTTGGGCGGCTATGATGCTTAGGTGTTTCACTCCGACAACCGCAAAGTAAAGCTTGTTCTGGCCTGAGTGGCCAACGCGAGTGGAAGGCATTACACTCATGTGGCTCGCAGACACATTTAGTGAAGTGAACTTGAGCGGGGAAGTCCCCACTCGGGTTAGTAACGCCGCTCGAATTCCTAATACTTAAACATTGCAAAGACACAAGGAATATAAACGAGTCGACATTCTTATTATCAAAAGCTATTACAAAATTGAGGCCTAGTCCCTCTCCAGCAATGGAAAATAAAGAGAACATTCTTAATAACACTTGCTCCTAGTTCATGGAGCTCAGCTGGTCTTCTTCTGGGGCTTGCCCTGGAGCAGAGAATCGACATATCCTTTGAGGTGCTGTATGCGCCGCTGAATTGCCTTCAGTACGGATGCTTGGACTTCGTGTCTTTGTTGAAGCCTACCAAGATCCGCAGCACAGGCAGCCCGCTCTTCCTCCTTGGCCTTCAGGTCGCCCCGCAGAGTGGAGATGACATGGTTTGCCTCAAAGAGTTGTGTCTTGAGCGTAACCAATTCCTCAAGATTCCAAACTGGCCGCGCCGCTTGTCGAAGGACGGCAAGAGTCAGAATCAAAGAAAAGAAAAACAAAAGCAACATCTTTCATGGACTGAGGCTTCTTGGGTAGGCCTATGCGCTCTCGCCTGAGCATAGTTTCCGGGCTTTCGCCCGAGCAGAGTTTCCAGGCTCACCCATGGACGGGGCTTCAGACTCCCTATCCAGACCGCTCATCGAACAAGAGTCACTAGCTAGTGCCCCGTGGGGGGCAGCATTCAGAGAGACTGGCCTAAGAGAGCTAACGACAGCATCGTCACCAACAGAGGCCCATATTCTGGGAGAGGTTGGTGAGAATGCCATCAAAGGGCCTCCCCGGACTGGCATTGGCAAAGACAGGGGCTATCAGATAGTAACCCCTCCAACATTAGTCGAGCCAGTACTGCCAGCCGATCGGCATACAAAACCGCCCTGGGTCGTATGGCGAAGAATAGTATGGACACCTTCCTTCGGATGCCTCGCTGGCGCGAACATCCAAACCCTCCTCGACGAAGTAGAAGAAGAGGAAGCCCCGCGAGTTATAACGCTCGGGGTGATTGCCCTTGTCAGAGGAGGGTAGACACTAGTTCCCTCAGCAAAAGAAGGCACCAAAGGAAAAGTCCCCGACTGAGGAAGGGCAACGTCGCAAGTCGGCGGAGGGAGAGATACCTCGTGGCGGGGCGGAGAATGGGTGAGTTCCCGAGGGAAGGTCACACGGGATAAAGGGAGAGCCAGGTTCTGCAAAAGCCGACACCTTGGCTCGCTTAGCTCGGCGAGGGGGGACGAAAGTACCGAGTGAGGATGAAAAAGCAGCCGAACGAAGCAGATGACGACGGGTTTCCAAGGGTAGGTCATCTGTATCCGAGACCCCCATACTGGAAGCCGACCTTTTCTTCACTGGCTCCTTCCCCTTACGAGAAGTACCTTCACGGGGGGAAGCTGTGGTCGTGAATACCCTCATCGGGGGAGGAGAGTCTGGAGGAAGCATCATCGCAAGATGTTCCCCGTCTATATCTTTCGAGGAAGAGAAGTAAGAATCATCCCAAAGGGTGTAAGGTCTTTTCAAAGAAAACAGTTCCTCGGAGGAGTCGGTGGACATATTGGAAGATGGCTGGAAAGCTGACGGGGATTTCGGTCTTACTGATGTTTGGGTTGAAAGTGACGCTGGTAGTTGCCGCCTATATATAGGAGAAGGCGAGCAATCTCGGTCGTTCGTAGAAGGCCTCGGTAAATCGCAGGATCAAACGGTCGTGCTCGGTTGCATGGTGGGGGAATATTGAGAAGCAATAAAGCAGAGGTAAGCGGGCAAGGTGCAACTACTCATTGCCCGAGGTACTTATGACCGATGAAAGACGTTTTGCTGCCCGATGCGTCATTTCACCATTGACACGTTCAATCGCTGGTTAAGGCAGCCGTCAGAAATCGGGATACGGATGGCCCTGATGGGACAGATGCAGGGAAACAAATGGGCTAGCTCCCATAAATCCCTTGGTTAAGACCCCGGTCGGCCACGTGGCGATCCACGCTCCCCGAGTTCCAACTCAACCAAGTGGCTAAACCTTCATAGACGGGCCAGCTCCCGCAAATCCCTTGGTTAAGGTCCCGGTCGGACGCGTGGCGACCCACGCTCCTCGAGTTCCAACTCAACCAAGCGGTCGAACCTTCACAAACGGGCCAGCTCCCACAAAGCCCTTGGTTTAGGTCCCGGTCAGACGCGTGGCGACCCACGCTCCCCGGGTTCCGACTCAACCAAGCGACCGAACCTTAACAAATGGGATAGCTCTCGCAAATTCCTTGATTCAGGTCCCGGTCGGACGCATGGCGACCCACGCTTCCCGGGCTCTGACTCAACCAAGTGGCCGAATCTTCGCAAACGGGTCAGCTCCCGCAAGTCCCTTGATTCAGTGGCTTACCCAGCAGAGGGGTATCCCGAGCTGAGCGCTCCAACTGATGTTCCTTCGGAGCGTCAGCACTCGACAACAAAAGCAAGACTAAGAAGCTCGAGTGGGAAGGGAAATGTTTCATTCGGCAAGGCGAAGATGTTACATAACCCGGGGGTCAATCGCCCTTACAAGTGCAAAAAGAAGAAAGACAAAAATGGAAGGCCTGGCCTTCACTTAAACGACTCTTCGGTTACATTGGGCAGGTCTTTGCACATATCCTGGAGCTGCATTGCCGTGGAAGGTAGATCGGGAGGCAGATACCCGCCAAGCCTGAGTTGACGAATGACTTTAACTCCCTGTTGCATCATTACGCCCATGAACCATTGGGCAACTTCAGTCAGATGGGCGGGGCCATTGATGCACTCGAGCCTATGTTCTTCTAATTTGGAGGGTTCGGTTCCCCAGTACGATCGAAGCTCCATCAGCTCTGATCTAGCTGCCTCCCACTCGGACTTCTCCTTCCGCAGTTGCTCGAGCTCCTCCTTCTGACCTTGCAACACTTGGTCCTTGGAAGAGAGCTACGGGGACAACTCAATTATCCTTTGCGATTGAGCCCGAGCCTCGGCGTCTCTGGTCTCCAGTTGGGCTCGAAGGGAGTCATTGGCAGTGGACGTCTCCTGAAGTTCAGACTTCGCCTGGGTCAACTCATCCTAAGCCTTCACCTGAAGAGCTCGCGCCTTCCGCTCGGTATGCTTCAGGGTGGAGAGCCGGATGTTCGTTTGGGACGCGGCTTGCTACGCCGTCTCAATTTGGTCGCGTGCCGCCTCAAGTTGCTCTTCAGAGTGAGCCAATTGATCTTGCAGAGCCCGAACCTCAGCTCGCAGGTGGTTCAGTGTGGGCTCGTCGGCAACTAGCTGAGAGTGCACCAGTTGGGTCTTCAGGCGCTCCACTTCCCTCTCGGCCTTAGCCCGAGCCAAGCTCTGGGCCAGAAAAGGCATAGAGAAGTCGTGACAGTCTCCTATGAACTGCAAAATGAATACTGGTCTTATGGATAAGAAACAGAGTGTTCGATAGAGGACCCGGTTCGTCTGGACATACCTGGGTGGCCTTAAGGAAAAAGACATCAGCTCTATTACGAGGGCCCCGGAAGTAAGACTCCTCGAGCCCCTGAGCATAGCGGTCGGCTATCGACCCATACAGGCGAAGGTCCTGATGCCGGTCGGGTAGCTCGCCCGGGGGCATCTTCATGTGGCGGTTAGCCCGAGTGGGCACCAAAAGGTGCATCATCGGGTCCTCAGCCGGATCCTCAGCATATAGAGTTCCCGATCTATCGGGCATCAACGCACCGGAAGCGTTGGAGGATGCAGAAGGGTTGGCAGACGATGTGATAATAGGAGGATCGACCGCAACACCAATGTCGGGGTGGGCGGTAGGAGTAACTGCTGGCATTTTGACAGGGAACTGTCAACCGGTATGACGGTAAGAGGATCAGTAGTGGGAGCCACGAAGGGAACGATGGCCATAGAAGCAGAGAGGACTTCTGGCTCGGGAGCCTCTCTCTTCTTTTTCTTCTTCTTTTTCTCCAGTTGTTTGCTGGAGGAAGGGCGAGAGGAGCCCTTTGGCGGGGAAGATGCTCGTTGGCATTTAGAGGGAGTACGTGGTTTGGCAGCTGTAGGTGGGGCTGTCTTGGAAGTGGTGGGAACTGACTCCGGTACAGTCGGAGTCGGGCCCGCCAAAGCATCCTCAGCCGAAGCGCCTCCTCTGGGAGCCAACGCGGAGGTGACTCGAGTCTGCAGCTCAGCCTCCTCTAATCTAAAGCCTCCCTTCAGAGCCGCAGACAGCAGCATGGGAACTGCGAAAACAAAGTAAGCTCAGACACAATTAAGAGGTATGCAGGGAGGGCACGGTAAGACTTACCGACTACGGACAGTGAGGGGACCGGACTAGGACTGAGATCGAAGGTGGAGAGAATCCCCTCCTTCAGCAGATGGCTACCATGGATGTGCCTATCCTCTAGCTCGACCGTGACATTCAGGTAGGCTACGGAGGTGCGATAGTGTCGGGGGAGAGCGTCGGAAACAGGAAGTCCCTCGACCCACGTTGTGGGCCAGCCTGGGGCTGAGATAGGCCCAATGAAGAAGTAACGCTCCTTCCATCCCTTGTTAGAAGTGGGGAGATTCAGGAGGAAGGAAGCCTTGGCTCGGGCTTGAAAGAAGAAGTCGCCTGCTTCCTGCTGTTTGAGATAGAAAAGGTAATGGAAATTCTTCGGTACCAAGGGAATCTTGAGTAATGAAAAAATGATGACCGAGCCACACATTAGACGTATGGCGTTGGGAGCCAGCTGAGGTAATGGAATTTGGAAGTAGTCGCAGACGGCGGAAAGGAAAGGATGAATGGGGAAACGAAGACCGGCTTGTAAATGGTCCCGGGACAGAGCAATATAGCCCAAGGGGGCGGAATCAGGTCGATCATTTGATTCAGGCAGGTGCAGCTGGTGGTCGGTGGGGATTAAGAAATCTGACCGTATTTGTTCCAGGTTGTGAGTAGTAAGGGCGATTATTGTGGTAGAATACCAGGGCAGAGAAGGAGAAGAAGACGAAGAAGGAGAGGCCATCAGATGGGAAGGAGAAAGGAAGTTGACCGGTAGAGGGAGTCGTCGGAGAAGAAAGTCGAGGAAGAGGAGTTGTCGGGGGGCTCTGGCAGCACTCGAAACGGCAGAGAACGAGGTGGGGGTTTTGAGCACACAGAGAAGCATGGGCAGAGAAAGGGCCTACTTATGGGAATAGGCAAGAGGTGTCGGTCGTTCGATGAAGAACCGGGAGAAACGTGTAACCCCGTCAAAGCTGTCTGATCAGGCTCGGGTAATGTGCATGACGGCAAAACACAGATATGGGTAGAACGCTTGCGGAGGGCGAGGGCATATCCGTTGGTATGCAGGAGCAAATAGCTTAGGGGCGCGAGTCTCATGCCATTCAGGCGGCGATCAATGAGAAGATACGCCCGATTTCCGAGGAGTGCGCTAGGCTCGAGCCAGAGTCGGGGTCTAGTCAGTCGGACTAAGTACCTCCTTCGACTAGACTTGAGGGGGATGCTTATGATCCCAGGCCAGCTTGCGTGTAGCCTGGCCCGGCAGCCTGGTGCCTAGTCAGAAGAAAGATGGTTAGTGGGCTGTAAAGGCCCGTCGGATGGGTGTCACTCAGACCCAAGCCCCTAAAACGGACGTGTGGCGGCCCAAGCTCTTTAGTATTAGCTTGATCCTGAGTCGGATGTTCATGCTCTAATACTCCTCCAAGTTTGGCTCCCCGCCGACGCGTGGCGGCCCATGCTCCGGGGGTAAGCCCGAATCGGAGGAAGCGTCACTCAGTGCTGTTGATGTAGTCTGGCCCTGATTGTTGTTTTGGTGTTGACATCGATTTTAGTTTAGGTTGATCATGATTAAGTCTTGATCGGGGATCAGGCATGGTATGGAAAATCCTAGTCTGGAGGGCTAGGTGTTGGAAAGTCCTGATCGGGGATCAGGCATGGTATGGAAAATCCTAGTCTGGAGGGCTAGGTGATGGAAAATCCTAACCTGGAGGGTTAGGTATTGAAAATCCTAGTCTGGGAGGCTAGGTGTTGGAAAAGTCCTAATTCGGAAGGGTTGGGTGAAAAGTCCTAGCTTGGAGGGCTAGGTGAAAAGTCCTAACTTGGAGGGTTAGGTGCAAATTCCCATCCTGGAGAATTAGGTGAAAAAGTCCTGACTTGGAGGGTCAGGTGCCTAGCTTGGAGGGCTAGGTTGGATGATGTTCTAACTCGGAAGGGTTGGGTGAAAAGTCCTAGCTTGGAGGGCTAGGTGAAAAGTCCTAGCTTGGAGGGCTAGGTGAAAAGTCCTAACTTGGAGGGTTAGGTGCAAATTCCCAACATAGAGAGTTAGATGGAAAATCCTTAGCTTGGAGGGCTAAGTGGATGGAAACTTAGCTTGGAGGGCTGAGTTTGAGTCCCTGGATCGGTCTGGTGATCGGTCAAGGATTCTGGCACGCTGCTCCTTCGTGGATCGGTCTGGTGACCGATCCAGCGATGACTGATCGGTCGGATGACCGATCAGGGAGCACACAGTGAGGTTGGGAACCTACTGTGTTGCTCCTGATCGATCTGGTGACCGATCAGGGAGTATGCGTTTCACCCATTGACTAGCTCCTGATCGGTCTGGTGACCGATCAGGGAGCAAGCAGTGAGGTTGAGTTCCCTTGCTGAACTGCTCCTGATCGGTCTGGTGACCGATCAGGATCACTGTGCAGATCGTTCCGGAGAACGATCAAGTGTCGCAAGTTCCTCTCTATGATCGATCAGGACGGAGCCTGATCGGTCTGGTCAGGTTCTGATCGGTCTGGTGCCCGATCAAGATGCTTCCTGATCGGTCTGGTGACCGATCAGAAGGCTTAGCCTGCGAAGCTCAGAAATCGCCCAATATAAGGGTGGATCGGTCTGGTGAACGATCCACGACCTAGGATCGGTCTGGTGATCGGTCCAGGAGAATCTCAAAGAAATCGTGATTTTTGATTGAGCGTTGGGGACCGATCAGGACGGAGCCTGATCGGTCTGGAACCAGCCTGATCGGTCTGGTGACCGATCAGGAGGCTCTCTGATCGGTCCGGTGACCGATCACTTTAATTCAAACTACACTGTCAGACGCTCTGATCGCGTCTGAACACAACCGATTCGCTGCCACTTTTCTCTGATATTTGATATGCTGTTTGATTTGCTGCTCTAATACTCTGATTGAGTTTCAGGTGACAGGGGAGGACTCAAACACTCAAGGAGAAGTCAAAGAGAACTTTCCTTGGAGCAGGTTTGTCTCTTTCTCCACACAGGTTGCAACGGCTGGATGCAGGACTGAAGCTGCTGACTGAAGCTTGGCTGAGGGAGCTCAAGAAGTTCAGTTAGGGTTCAGTGTAGCTGGCGCGTTGGCAGTGAGGCAGCTGTAGGCTGCTGGAGATGAGATCATCTGTTGCTTAGCGGAGAAACAAAAGGAACGGGAGTTGTGGTGTTCAGTAACGATTTGATCCTTGTGCTTCTGAGTTCCTGCGTTACAAGCTTGCTGTTCTTGAGTTCTTCAATCATTCTGAGCAAGCTATTGAGAAGCAAACATCATACTTGAGCACTTGAAGGAGAAGACAAGAGGCTTGGAGTCCGACAGTGGGAAGACACGGAGAAGGGTTCTTGCGTGAGATCGCCATTGGGTGGAGCTCAGGGAAGCTTGCTGTGTTTTTGTCCTTGCTAAGTGTTTGAGTAAGATCCTTCTTGTTGTTTCTTTGTGCTTAAACTATATCCTTATTTGAAACAAACTGTGGAGAGGTTTCTCCACCGAGAAGGAGGTTGCTTCATATCCGGTGATTACCGAGGCTCGATCTGCCGACGATCAAGGGATCGCCCACCTTAAGGGCACGCCAAGGAGTAGGGGCAAGTTATCCCCGAACCTTGTAAAATCTCCTTGTTAGCGATCTTGCTAATCTTGCTAGTTAGGTTTTGGTTTAAGTTTCTGCAAGTTTTGTTTTCATACTTCCGCTGTGCTATTAATAACTTCAAGTGTAGAAATTTGATAACTCAACCAAGAGGAAGTGATTGGCTATATTCACCCCCCCCTCTCTAGTCATCTCGTTCCCAACAAGTGGTATCAGAGCAAGGTGCTCTGTTTACGACTTAACAACCGAGAGTTCTCAACAAGATGGCATTGAGAGAAGGCTTCTCCACCACCCGACCTCCATTCTTTGATGGCGCCAACTTCCAATATTGGAGATCAAAAATGGAATACTATTTGAAGATGGATATCCATACGTGGTTCGCGGTGAAGGAGGGATTCATCCCTCCTAGGGATGATGAAGGCAAGGAACTCGAATCTTCGCGGTGGACTGCCAAACAAACAAGGAAGAGTGAAGCCGATGCGAAGGCGGTTGTCACTCTACAATGTGGCATGAACAAAGACCAACTCATCAAGGTTGGTCCCTTCACAAGTGCAAAAGACTTGTGGAACAAACTCATAGAGCTCCATGAAGGCACCCGGGACTCTAGGATTGCAAAGAGGGACTTGTTCCTCAATCAACTCCAAAATCTCTCCATGAAGGAGAATGAGTCGGTAAGTGAGCTCCATAGCCGGTTCAAGGAAGTCCTTAATGGACTTCATTCAATTGATGAAAAGGTCAAGAATCGCGACCTTGTAAGGTATGTCTTGAAAGCATTTCCGAGGAATGCTTTGTGGTCATCCATGGTGGATGCCTACAAAGTATCTAAGGATTTATCTATTGTAAAATTAGATGATTTATTTTGTGAGATGGAATTGCATGAAATGGCTAACAAAGGCCCCAAGGAGAAGGGGATTGCATTAGTTGCAGGGGACCGGACCACTAAGAAGAAGAAGGAGAAGGAGGTCTCATCATCTTCATCCTCTTCCGAATCCGAGTCTAATTCTGAGGAAGATGGCAGCGGCTCCTCTTCATCCGAAATGGCCAACTTTGTGAGGAGGATGATGCAAAGAGACCGACGTTTCAAAAGGAGAGGTAACACTAGTGAATCCAAACTTGATAAGAATAATGCATCTTGCTTTGAGTGTGGTAGGAAAGGACATTTCAAGAATGAATGTCCGAAGCTTAAGAAGGAGGAGAAACCCAAAAGAAAAGAAGAGAAATCCAAGAGGAAGAAGAAAGCTTTGAAGGCTTCTTGGGATGAGTCATTCTCTAGCTCATCCGATGATGAAAAGGAGGAGAAGAGCACAAGGCAAGTGGCTCTCATGGCTCTTGGAGAGGAGAGCAGTGGTGAATCTTCAAGCTCCGCAAACACGGCTTCATCATCTTCGGATGATGAAGAGGTAACTTCTCCCGAGCTTGAAATGCTATAGAGCAATTGCATGTTTAACTAGTATGCTTAAGAAATCCAAAAACAAAGTTAAAGCATTGCAATTAGAAATTGATCAATTGAAAGCTTCTAGGGATGATAACATTGATGACTTGCATGTTGAATTACTAGAAGATGAAATTAAATCTTTGAAACATGAGATTGTAAGCTTGAAATCCTCTAAGGTTGAGGAAATCAGTGATTTGCATGATAATGTGTTAGTGAAGGAAAACCAATCATTGAAGAGTGAAGTTGAGAAGCTCAAGAATATTCTTAGGAAATTCTCAAATAGTTCTAAGACCCTAGACATGATCCTAAATGCCCAGAGAGCGGTTTACAATAGGGCCGGTATTGGTTACCGCCCTAAGGAGCCCTCATTTGTATCTCTCATGTCTAGAACTGACATGAGACAATCTAGGACACCCAAAACTCAAAAGAAAGTTGTCAAGGCATGGGTGCCTAAGTCATGTTTAGTTGATACTTTAGGTCCCAAGGTTTGGGTACCTAAGACTTCTATTTTTCGAATTGTGTAGGTTATGTTTGAGGGGGAGCATCTATCAACTTGGTTTGTTGATAGTGGATGCTCCAAACACATGACCGGGGATAGATCATTGTTTACCACATTTCACAAGAAGAGTAGAGGTAATGTATCATTTGGTAACAATGGTAGTCTTAAGGTCATAGGAATAGGAGACATTCAAATATCCGAATGTCTTAGAATCTCGAATGTCCTTCTAGTCAAGGGGATGAAGTTTAATCTCCTAAGTGTCAGTCAATTGTGTGACACGGGTTACACAATTGACTTCCAACGAAGTCAATGTCTAGTTAGACAAAATGACACCTTGGACACGGTACTAGTAGGAGCAAGAGTAGACAATATTTATCAAGTTTCTTTTAAAAGTGCTACTAATGCTTTTGCTAAGTGCTTCATGTCAAAAGAAGAAGAGTCCACACTTTGGCACCGGAGGCTAGCACATATGAACATGAAGAACATCCGGAAGTTGGCCACCAAGGGACTAGTCCGAGGCTTACCAAGCATCAAGTATGGAAAAGACAAATTATGTGATGCGTGTCAAATGGGTAAGCAAACAAAATCTGCACATAAAGGTAAAAGCGCTATAAGTACTTCCAATGCATTAGATTTACTTCACATGGATCTATTTGATTGTAGTACCATCATATCATTGAATGGAAGTAGATATTGCTTTGTTATCATTGATGATTTCACTAGATACACATGGACTTTCTTTTTAAAACATAAGTACCAAACCTTAGCTATTTTTATTTCTTTTTGTAGAAGAATTGAAAATGAAAAATCATCAACAATTAAGACAATTAGAAGTGATCATGGAGGTGAATTTCAAAACCAAAGGTTTCTAGAATTTTGTCAAGATAAGGGTTATAGACATGAGTTCTCTACTCCTAGAACACCACAACAAAATGGTGTTGTAGAGAGGAAGAATCGTGTACTTCAAGAGGCTGCACGAAGCATGCTCAATGAGTACTCACTCCCGAGTTACTTATGGGCCGAAGCTGTAAATACAGCTTGTTATGTGCAAAATCGAGTTCTCATCCATAGGTTTTTAGGAAAGACTCCCCATGAACTTTGGTTTGGGAAACCACCTATGGTTAAACACCTTAGGGTGTTTGGCTGTAAGGTGTTCATCCTAAACACCAAGGATCACCTTGGAAAGTTCACGGCAAAGGCTGACGAAGGGATACTAGTCGGGTACTCCCTCGTTAGCAAAGCCTACCGAGTTTATAACAAGAAGTCTAGATTAGTTGAAGAGTCTTCTGATGTGGTTTTTGAAGAAATTCCGAAATCAATTGACCAATCAGAAAATATAGGAGGAGTTCAACTTGAACTAAGGGGACTTAGTTTGAATGAACCTCCAAGTGTAGTTGATGGTGATGAGTCGGATGACGGTGAGCCTAGACAAACCATTGATCAGCCGGATCCTGAGGCTGGACTTGTGTCTAGTGAACCTGTTCAAGAAGCACCACCAACACCAAGGCAAACTAGATTGGCCTCTAGTCATCCCCAAGATCAAATCGTTGGAGATATTCATCAAGGGGTTAGGACTAGATCATTCTTCCGGAATGAGGCTAATGAAGTTGCTCTCATTTCCGAAATTGAACCTAGAAAAATTGATGAAGCATTAAATGATCCCGATTGGATTATCGCAATGCAAGATGAACTAGGTCAATTTGAGAGGAGTCAAGTCTGGGACTTAGTCCCTAGACCTAAGAAGACCACCATTATTGGAACTAAATGGGTCTTCAAAAACAAATTAAACCACAAGGGAGAAATCATTAGAAACAAGGCACGCTTGGTAGCCAAGGGCTACAGTCAAGTTGAAGGTCTTGATTATGATGAGACTTATGCTCCCGTGGCACGATTAGAGTCCATCCGATTGATGCTTGCATTTGCAGCACACAGTGGCTTCAAATTATTTCAAATGGATGTCAAATCGGCCTTCCTAAATGGTTTGATTAGAGAAGAGGTCTATGTCGAACAACCTCCAGGATTTGAGAGTACCGAATTTCCAAACCACGTGTACAAGCTCAAAAAGGCACTTCTGGTTCCAAAAATCTTGACATGATTCTTGGGAAACAGAAGTCCGTTCTAAATCGATCTGGACTTGGCTACCGAACCAAATCCCGACAAAGATCGTATTTGGCTGTACTGAATCAGTCCAGAGGCAAAATTCAGGCATGGGTACCTAAACTATGCCTGAACAAACCAACTGGATCAAATCAGTATTGGATCCCCAAGGACAAGATTCACATCTTGCCTAACCATTACCGTGGCTTTAGTCCAGGGGAAGCCAAACTGAAAACTATTTTCATTATTAGATAAATTATAGTTCTTGATTGAAATTGCTTGTTTGATTGTCTATTTAATTTCTGCAATTTACCATGCTTAGACTTAGGCTAGCTTAAGGACTAAACAAACTTAGCTGAAATTTGACAACATAGTATTGGGTGGAGGTGAGATGATAGTACGTTGGGGAAACCAATTCTAATAAGATCAAGTTTACTTGGTCTCTTTAGACTGGTGAAACCAGCCGAAGCTACCGATCCAAAACCCAAACTAGTTAGACCAGAAATTTTTCAGAAATTGATTTTGAAAATGAAATTTCATTAAAAGGCTTTGTCAAGGAAAGGGTGGATGATCCCATAAGGCTTCGGCCAAAGAAGGCCTAGTGCCTCGCCAAGACCTGGAAGCCAATTTTTTGAAATTCAAATTCAAATTAATTTTTGTCAAATTCGAATCTAACACAAAATTTCAGCTAAGTATAGACTTAAACATCTTTTCAAAAATTTCAAAATTAATTAATTAAGTTTTCAAAATTTAATTATCCTTCAAAATTAATCAAAATTTTCAAAATTTTCAAACTATCAAAACCTGTCTCACAAAACCTATAAGGTTAACGTGATTGAAAACCCTAGATTTGGGTGAGACAGACTAGGCAGTGAAACTCAATTTAAGCTATTCCTGA